>WNGS01003162.1:16748-36677 GCA_020271785.1 Procambarus virginalis
TAATTTAGGTTTGGTCACAGAACTATAGAATGAACATCAACTCACTTGAATACTTACAGAGATGACAACGTTAATCCTATCAATTAGAACCTTCCTTGTGAAGAGAGGTTCATGAGCTCATAAGCTCCAGAGAGACATAGTTAAACATGAAGTATATAGATGGAGGCAATGGTATAAAAAAGGGGTGTAAATTGGGCTCTAAATATATCAGCTCATTATAGAACATGAAGCAATAGATATAAATTAGATAACTTTAGATTCAGGAAAGACCTGGGGCCAGATTCACGAAGCAGTTACGCAAGTACTTACGAACCTGTCTGTACATCTTTCCTCAATCTTTGACGGCTTTGGTTACATTTATTAAACAGTTTACAAGCATGACAACTTGCCAATCAACTGTTGTTATTGCTATAAACAGCCTCCTGGTGCTTCGCAGCTCATTAACTGTTTATAATTGTAAACAAAGCCGCCAAAGATTGAGAAAAGATGTACGAGTTCGTAAGTGCTTGCGTAACTGGATTTATGGAACAAATTATCGGGTGATATAATAGACGTGGGATCCCTTGATTGTTTTAAGCGTAGGTTAGACATACCTGAATGAGTTTGGTTAGATATAAACAGTAACTTGCCTCATATGGTCCCATAGGCCTTCTGTAGTTAACTTATTTTTATTGTTTTATGTACTGTTCCTACTGCTATTACTTTTAATAATATTACAAATACTTCTATTACTACATTTATAGGTTTTCCTTCCACCTGTTACTACTACTGTAAAAAAAAACTTGAATTTCACGACTGTCTTAAGAGTGCAAAATTAGAGTGTGGAATCTCCAGAAGTGCATATACCACAGTCACTTTTGTCAAACCCTTTGGTCTGGGGCCCCGGTGGTCTGGGGTCCCGGTGGTCTAGGGCCCCGGTGGTCTGGGGCCCCGGTGGTCTGGGGCCCCGGTGGTCTGGGGCCCCGGTGGTCTGGGGCCCCGGTGGTCTGCCTGTTGGGTATCCAGGGATAGCAGACGACGAGTCATAATAACGTGACTGAATATATAATAAGCAAACTACACGCCAGAAGAGGACGAAACGACGACGTTTCGGTCCGTCCTGGACCATTATCAAGTCGTGTGTGGACTTGATAATGGTCCAGGACGGACCGAAAGGTCATCGTTTCTCCATCTTGTGATGTGTGGTCTGATCATCCACGGAGAGCCTCTGGGCTGGGCATACCAATGGTATTGCAAGGGTCATTGCATAATCATTCCACGAGCATCCAGAGATCTGACAAATAATTAGAACTCGGTGTTCTACAGCCCTGAGGTGGGAGGGGAGTCAATGGGTAGTTTCGACCCATCTGTGTGTGTCCAGGGAAGAGGTCACCTCAGGCGGTCGTCAGGTGAGAGCACCAGTAGTCCAGTATATTTCCATGGCGTCGTCCTGACCTAGTCGACTTGTATGATGGCCGGCCATTGGTTTAGGCAGGTACTGGACCACAAAGGAACAACGCAAGTACAACCAGCGGACACCACGGTTGACAGATGCTCACTCTCCACTAATACGGCCAAATTAGTTGTGATCACTTCAGGAACTCTGGTAATTTCGCTCACCAACTTTGCATTCAAGTTTACTGCTGTTCGCCCTCAGAATTGTGTTACGGGGAATTTCCTTAACTCTAACTTTTGTGAGATACTGTTGTAGTTATGATGTAACACGCGACTGCTCCAGCAGCAACAGAGTTTGCATTTCTAGTACGTGGGTGAAACATTTACAGCGTTGTGGTTCGAACAAAATTCTTCAGTGAAGCCCTTGTTCCGGAAGTGATCGAACGTTAACAATTGTGAGTCGTGCGTAAACCGCTTTTCATTCATAAACAGGGGTTTGGCGGGTGGATGGAATCACTTTTGGGTCTTTGTTTGGAGGACGGGCTGTCCACCCCAGCCGGGGGAATGGGACTCGGGCCCATTCAGCTGTGAACGGACTGCGTACAACGATACAGGTCACCTGCTTAGAACGGTACAAGTTCCCGTCAGTGACGCACACGTTTAGGTGCTAAGTAAAAAATAATTGTATTCCGTCAGTGAACTTTATACTCATGGAAAAAAGTATATTTCTTGATGATTTATTGCTTGAACTCGTTGCTTCGTGTACTGCTACTTCGCGAGGCATCATTCGTGTTGCAAAAAACAATGGAAGTTTAATATTTACACAAAGATTTAGTACTCTTTAATTTGTACTTGCATATTTACGGTACTTGTTACAATAATATTAATTTCCTCAAATATAGTCGCGTATTCTCCCTGTTTTCTTGTGTGCGGGTGCTGAAATCTTAATTTTAGTAGCCATTAAATTAACATATGGTACACTGCAGACTGTGATGTTATTTGTGAGTTAAACCAGGGCGATCCCTGGCGCATGACGTCATCACCAGGCGAGCATGTAGTCTCTGTCGTGATTGATTGATTGATGAAGATTAAGCCAGTCAAGAGGTGGCACGGGCATGAATAGCCCGTAGGTGAATGACGTGTAGAGTGAATGTGACCTTCCTCTATGTTGTCACCGTTGGTGTTGAGTGGCGCTGCTGGCACCCTGCTCCCTCTGGCAGTTATTACTACGGCTCTATATTGGTAATAATAATATTAATATAATTCTTTGTATCGGGGGACAGGAAGCCAGAGTGTATTCATACATGTTAGGCTTATACCGAGGCCCCCCCCCCCTCCCTCCAAGGCCGAATTACTGACCCCGCCCAGGATGCAGCCCCAACAACACGCTGACATATTCCTGAATCTTTCCATATTTACAGTGAGATATATTCTGTTTCTTAAGAATGTGTCTGTAACATTGCTGTAATTAACAGAGTTCAAAATTGTTACAAATACTACAAGATATACATATAAACCCAACCTATACCTACGCTCTCAAGCTTACATCAAGAGTGTTCACACTCTGCGATACATGGATGATGCAGATGAGGATAACAAGTGTTATAATGGGAATAATATGGTCGGTCGTAGTACTGGTGGTGGTGACGGGTGGTGGAGCCTTACCTGTGGGAGGTGGAGCCTTACCTGTGGGAGGTGTGGCAGGGGAGGTGGAGCCTTACCTGTGGGAGGTGTGCCAGGGAGGGGGAGACGTACCTGTGGGAGGTGTGCCAGGGGAGGTTTGGTCGAGGATCGGGCTGGGGGGACCAGGAGGGCGGGCGCCATCTTTGCTCCGTCTGGAACACAAGGGAACACTAGAGCAGACTTCTGGAACGTCCAGTCACACAACGGTGAAAGAACACAGTATTACTGTGGTACTTTATGCAGCTACACCATCTCTTGCTATTGTTGTGCTACTGCTTGTATTACAACAGGGACCCGTTCATGGGGCAGAGCCAGGGATACACCCATCTGGGAGTGGGTGGCGACTGTAGCAGACTCGTTGGAAAGAGCAGTTAGCTGGACTAATTGGCGTGACTGGAAATTATAAGACCTTAGCATGGGACATTACGGAGGACAGGACACGCAAGTATAAATGGTTAACAATATAAAGAGCGTCCGCGGGTACAAACAGTACGGTTATTAGAAACAAAACAGATAAATTACGTACACGTGTATACACAAAAACAATATACATAATTATGCTAACAAAACATGGATAAATATAGAAAATAGGAAACTGTTAGTTGAATTCAAAATTAATGAACACAAATTGCTTCATACTGAGAGAAAGATTAATCTAAAAAGGGGAATATCAATATATATCAGAGAAAATATATAATATAGTGTCAAAGAAGGAATTACAATTGATCCCCACACAAACTATTTGAATAGAATAAAATAATGATAAACTTGCCAGACTCACAACAGTGATGCCAGACTCACAACAGTGATTCCAGACTCACAACAGTGATGACAGACTCACAACAGTGTTGCCAGACTCACAACAGTGTTGCCAGACTCACAACAGTGTTGCCAGACTCACAACAGTGATTCCAGACTCACAACAGTGTTGCCACACTCACAACAGTGTTGCCAGACTCACAACAGTGTTGCCACACTCACAACAGTGATGCCACACTCACAACAGTGATTCCAGACTCACAACAGTGTTGCCAGACTCACAACAGTGATGCCACACTCACAACAGTGATGCCACACTCACAACAGTGATTCCAGACTCACAACAGTGTTGCCACACTCACAACAGTGTTGCCAGACTCACAACAGTGATGCCAGACTCACANATGATCGGGATTCCTCCTTGCTCCTAACTAATTCTATTGCTGTCTTGAATTCAGTATTAGTTCCTCACTTCTAACTCTCCCAACATCATTACCCCCTACACTAATACAAATAATGGGTTTGTTCCCATTTCCCGTCATAATATTCTTTCATGTTTCCAACAATATCACCAATTCCAGCTCCCGGATAGCAAACTCTTAATCTGTTCCCCCTATCTCTGGCACAAAACGTTCTGTCTAAATACCTCACCTGGGAATCTCCCACAACCAAAACTCGCCTCGGTACCTCCTTAACTTTCTGAGCGCCCTGAGGGGCCCGCGCTTCGCCGCTCCTTGCTGATTTCTTTTCGGAGTGAACCGCTGGCTCACCACAGCACTCGTCCTCCAACACGGCAAATGAATTTGCCGTCTTTAGGGCGTTTGTAGGCGGCCTTGTCAAGGTCTTCTTAAGACCCCTGTCCCCAACGACTCTCCATGACGAGGTCTTGTTTATCTTGGTCTTCTCCGCCTCCCCCCGACGCTTCAGCTGTCGCACCTCCTCTGCTAATCTGGTGTTGAGATTGCGAAGTCGGACTGCGAAAGGGATCTGGGAGTTATAATTAGTAAGAATTTAAAACAAAAGGATCAATGCATGAATGTTCGTAATAAGGCAAATCGGACACTCGGATTTATTAATCGCAGCGTTAGTAACAAGACACCTGGTGTGGTTCTCAAGCTATATCTTGCTCTGGTTAGGCCCCATTTAGATTATGCAGTTCAGTTTTGGTCGCCATATTATAGAATGGATATAAATTCACTTGAACGTGTCCAGCGTAGGATGACTAAGTTAATTCCCCAAATTAGAAATCTTTCATATGAAGAAAGATTAACAAAGCTAAAATTGCATTCACTGGAAAGGCGAAGAGTTAGGGGTGACATGATAGAGGTTTACAAGTGGATGAATGGACATAACAAAGGGGATATTAATAGGGTATTAAAAGTATCAACACAGGACAGAACGCGAAACAATGGGTATAAATTGGATAAGTTTAGATTTAGGAAAGACTTGGGTAAATACTGGTTCAGTAACAGGGTTGTTGATTTGTGGAACCAATTGCCGCGTAACATTGTGGAGGTGGGGTCCCTCGATTGTTTCAAGCATGGGTTGGACTTGTATATGAGTGGGATTGGGTGGTTATAAATAGGAGCTGCCTCGTATGGGCCAATAGGCCTTCTGCAGTTGCCTTTGTTCTTATGTTCTTATGTTCTTATGTTCAAGCTCTCTTTTTACCTATAAGATTCTTCAAATTCTTTGTTATCCACTTTGGGTCATTAGTAATCGATCTATTCAGTTTGTGTGGTATACTACGTTCCTGTGCTTTGTTTAGAATATTCTTAAATACGTTATAAATTGAATCTACATCGAAATCCCCATTTACATCACCTATCGCTGGGTTCATGTCTCGCTTCAAGACCGGCCCACACCCCATACCCAAGACTTTCCAATCAATTAGACCCCAAAAATTCTTAGGCTATTAAAATCAGCTTTTCGAAAATCTGGCACTTTTACAGAATTTTCTCCTACAGGTCTATTCCATTCTATGCCAAATCTGATTTCTTTGTGATCACTGTTCCCTAGCTCACTCCCTATTTCGATGTCATTAATTTGTGTTTCCCTGTTAGTTAACACAAAATCTAAAATATTATTTTCCCGTGTTGGTTCCTTAATGTGTTGCGTAAGAAAGCAATCGTCAATTAATTCTAGAAAATCTTCTGCTTCACTATTCCCTGTTTTGTTCAACCAGTTTATTCCACTCAAATTAAAGTCACCCATGACATAAATACTGTTAGATCTAGATGCCCTAGATATTTCATCCCATAGATGCTTTGCTTCCATTCTGTCTAAATTTGGTGGCCTATATATAACTCCTATTATAATAACTCCTATTATAATAACTGGTTAGGAAGTGTTAAAACTTGCTGGAACGTTGTACCAACGTTGTAGTTTCGGTGTGTGTTTGCTGGATCAACCCTACAACCAAGACTTCCTCAGGAACACACAAACACCACAGGGCAGACTGCATTTTATTGGACTGCCAGAAACCCTTTGATGCAGTACCCCATAAGAGACCGTTTCATAATTTGGAGAAACAGGCTGGATTAGCAGGCCAAGTGCTCCATTGGATAAGGGAGCAACAAAAAACAGAGAGCTACTGTGAGGGGTGAGACCTCAGAATGGTGAGATGTAATATGCGGAGTACCACAGGATTCTATACTCGGATCTGTTTCTGATACATAACTGTTCTTCCAGAACGGATAGAATCATTCCTCTGTGCTGACAGTGCTAAAAATCAGAGAATGATTATGACAGAGGACATCAAGAGACTACAAGATGACCTGGACAAACTGAAGGAATGGTCCAACAAATGCCTACTAGAATGTAACTCGAGCAAGTATAAATTGTCGGTAACTTATTTATTTCACCAGGGAATGAATATCTGCTCAGCAGTACCAAGAGTGGTGTAACACTATAAATGGTTGTATTCAATATTTCTGATACAAGTAGAGTCAGCCCACACAGGATATTGGCAGCGCCAGGCTGTCGGCCCTTAGCATTTCAAAAGTCATATATTTCGAGTGTTAAATGTTCACGGATTGAGCAGAGGTCAAGTCGTTTCAGATGACCTCGCTCTCTGGTAAGCTGATAATTGTAGACAAGTGACTGAGTTCTTTCCATCAAACAAGCCGCTGTCTAGGTGTGGTAGGAAGATCCCTGATCACTAGATCTTGGATTCATGTCTATGATTTTGAAAGCTAGAGTGAAGAACATTCTGAAGTTTACTGGCTAGGATTATGACATAAAGATTCTTGACTATATGATTTACATGTTTTGCAGTTGCTATTTGATAACATCAGATAATATTGTGGTAAAGACAAGATCCATATCTTGTCTATTTAATACCTATTAAATGGATAGTGGCAGCCGTACTGCCTCCTACTCTCTTCCTTTTAGCATTTCTACTATTATTCTACCCTTTCTATCTACCTCTTACTCTACTCTAACTCACTTTCTCTCATTCTAAATTTTCCCGTTTACCTGACCACTCTTCCTCCTCCCTTCCACCTCACTCGGTGCCTTTTTATTGTACATTTTCTGTTACATTAGAGGGGGGACGCCAGCAAGGTCCAGTGATGGAGTAAAACACAGGGCTGAATACATTACCTTTATTCTTATCAACAAATACACCATTAACAACATCTTATAATTACAACCCTTGTAGCAGGGTGTACTCACAACCCCTTGTACCGAGGCCGCTACCATAATGCTGCTTTGGGTTATGAAAAGTCCGCCGAAATTGCGCCGGGATGGGCATTGAGCGCACCTGGCGGTCCATGCCAGCCCATCCCATGTATGGCTTGGTGTGGCGCACGTTCGCCAGACGTTGCTCGGCAACAAGCGGTTACTGTCCAGAAAGTAACAAGTTTTTTTGACAGTTTCAAAGTTAGATCTTGCAAGACATGTGGGTAACCTCTGGCGTCCTCAGCGTACATTCACTCATTACACTCTTGGGAGGCCCGGCACGCCCCTCGGCCCGGCTCGCCCCTCGGCCAGGTCATTTGTTAAATATTGCTGAACTATGTATCGTGTGAGCCAGATTTCCATAGAAAAAGAGTTGACGGTTATTGGACTAAATGATTTTGACCGTAAGATTAAACTCTTACGTAGCAGCAGTGTTGTAGTGTGTGATTGATGGCTCCGTTATACGATGTATAGCTACTGTTTATGGAACTATTATAAAAGGCACAGATTAATGGTTCATAAGAGAGCAGTCGGTGACTTCCATTCACCTATACACTCTGACAAGAAAAAGTGCCCATTTTATATTCAAATCGCGATAGGCAATTAAAATGGCAGCCAGGCAACCTTAGACAACACTACAGCTCCTTTGAAAACCGTGACCACCTTGGCGACTGTGTCTGCGTGTAGTTATATGTGGCGTTAACTGCGTACACCACTAACTAACCAGGTCATCATAGCGACTCAACCATGTACACTTCAACGATCATATTTAAACCACTGACACAGACAGGAGCAGCGAGTGTGGCCCATATTACTTGTGAGTGATGGGGAACTGGTCCACCTTTATAAGATCTCCTGTATACACCTGCTTCACGTATTCTTGGCACACCTGCTTGACACATCCTTGGCAAATATGCATGGCCAACATGCATGACATACTATCATGACGTAACTTCATGACACACCTACATGATGTATCTGCACTACACACCTGCATGAAGTATCTGCACGACACACCTGTATGATGTATCTGCATGACACATACCTGTATGAAGCATCTGCACGCCACACCTGTGTGATGTATCTGCATGACACACATGAATGATGTATCTGCATGACACACCTGTATGATGAACCTGCATGACACACCTGTATGATGTATCTGCATGACACATACCTGTATGAAGCATCTGCACGACACACCTGTATGATGTGTCTGCATGACACATACCTGTATGATGTATCTGCACGACACACCTGTATGATGTGTCTGCACGACACATACCTGTATGATGTATCTGCATGACACACCTGTATGAGGTATCTGCATGACACACCTGTATGAGGTATCTGCATGACACACCTGTATGATGTGTCTGCACGACACACCTGTATGATGTGTCTGCATGACACACCTGTATGATGTATCTGCACGACACACCTGTATGATGTATCTGCACGACACACCTGTATGATGTATCTGCACGACACACCTGTGTGATGTATCTGCATGACACACCTGTATGATGTATCTGCACGACACACCTGTATGATGTATCTGCACGACACACCTGTATGATGTATCTGCACGACACACCTGTGTGATGTATCTGCATGACACACCTGTATGATGTATCTGCATGACATACATGTATGATGTATCTGCATGACACACCTGTATGAGGTATCTGCATGACACACCTGCATGATGTATCTGCACGACACACCTGTATGATGTATCTACATGACATACTTGTATGATGTATCTGCACGACACACCTGTATGATGTATCTGCACGACACACCTGTATGAGGTATCTGCATGACACACTGCATGATGTATCTGCATGACACACCTGTATGATGCATCTGCATGACACACCTGTATGATGTGTCTGCATGACACACCTGTATGACGTATCTGCATGGGACACCTGTATGATGAACCTGCATGACACACCTGTATGAAGTGTCTGCATGACACACCTGTATGATGTGTCTGCATGACACACCTGTATGAGGTATCTGCATGACACACCTGTATGAGGTATCTGCATGACACACCTGTATGAGGTATCTGCATGACACACCTGTATGAGGTATCTGCATGACACACCTGTATGAGGTATCTGCATGACACACCTGTATGATGTACCTTCATGACGCTCCTTTGTGATGTATTTACAAAATAGACTGAAACAAATGACAGTCATTTCACTGTTATAGGCCTTTGTCATGCACACATTCTCACTATTATAGGTCTCTGTCATGCACACATTTTCACTATTATAGGCCTCTGTCATGCACACATTCTCACTATTATAGGCCTCTGTCATGCACACATTCTCACTATTATAGGCCTCTGTCATGCACACATTCTCACTATTAGGCCTCTGCTATCCACACATTTTCACTATTATAGGCCTCTGTCATGCACACATTTTCATTATTATAGGCCTCTGTCATGCACACATTTTCACTATTATAGGCCTCTGTCATGCACACATTCTCACTATTATAGGCCTCTGCTATCCACACATTTTCACTATTATAGGCTTCTGTCATGCACACATTTTCATTGTTATAAGCCTCTGCCATACATTTCACTGATATTCACTGTTGCCATGCAAACTGAGTATAAATAAAACAAGCAATGAAACAACCACGGAACTCGAACAGATAAAACATTATACAATAGATAAATAACATAAATAGACAAGTACAAGTGTTGCAGTTTCCGTTGCATCACTTCAACAAGCACACAGACTGTAACTGTTGACGTTGTTGAATGTAACTGGAATGACTGTTGACGGGGGAAACAAACTTGGTAATTGTAGAACAAACCAGGTTATTAACGCCTGGTTTTACTGTTCTCCAGTGTTCACTGGTAACGTCATGTTTGGCGTGACGGTACACGCCATTGTTCTTACCAGTGCTACATAGTCTTCTTGGCCTGGTGCCTTTTGATAATTACTCTTACGCGTACACACACTTCCCTCGAATAAGGCAGCATCACTACAGTAATTCTCACAGTCCTTCACCTGCCTTATACTGAGAGCTGCGAGCGAGATGTATAATAGTTAATGCCGCGAGGCAGGCCATAAGTCACTGCGCTTGATATCTAGTTACACATACACATACTCCTTTTGTTATGGGCTTTAAGGTTTGTAGCTTCCAAGAGCTCGCACAACTTAGCCAATCTCAGCCTGACTCTCCACCCATAACGGAGTTCGAGTTGCTTTCCGCGTCATTCGGGTTGACACCTGATGTCACTATTAACTGTGTGCAAGTGGAAGGGTTGTGAGGGAGGGGAGGACACTCAGCTCATGACTGTGGGTGTGGGACTGAGAGAATAAGGATCAAAACGTTTCTTGAGTGTTCCCCAGAAACCTGAGGTCTTGTGGGCTCCCTTGCCGCCGCTGATCCTGGTGGAATATATGGGCGGAGTGGAGGAGGAGGAGGCGTCACTGGAAAGGGTGCGGGGCAGGCGTCTGAGGCGGCCATGACCTTTGTACATCACCACCACGAAGATGGCCAGGAACACGCACATGGCCACGCCGCCTAGAATGGATGCCGCCATGATGGCACTTTTTGTCGACATGTTGAGGGGAATCGGGGTCGTTATCATAGACTGGGTAGTAACCACTGTGTGGGTACCGGGCCTGATTGTCATTGCCCTCCTGGGTACCCACGGGCACTCCACCTTCTGCAAAATCGAAGGAGATGTCGTTACCATTTGAACTGGTCGTCGAGTTGTACAGAATGGAGAGCACTGGTATTTCTCCTGAAGCTTTTATGGGTGGTGGTCGGTATGGAGGGCGGAGTGTAGGCCTCTGGGTTGTTTGGTGTCTGTTGGTGATTATGCTGCGGTGGGAACCGCCGTTCCAGCCGCCGCCCTCTCCCAGTGGGCGGTATGGACGAGGGCGGTTCCTCTCATATCCGCCCGACGGATAGTAAGGCCTCAGAGTGACGGATGACACTGTCGTCCACCCACTCTCCTTGTTGTTCACATTGCCATTTGTTGTCTGTGTCTCTTGGACCATCGTTTCAGTGTCTCCTGGTTCCTTGTTCAGTGTATCCTGGACTGTCGTTTGAAAGCCTTCTGCCTCCTTGTTCTCTGTAGTGTGTCCGACACTTGGCGTAACGTCGTGGTCAGCCATAGTGAAGAGAGAGCCCCAAATCATGGAGAATATCTGATGCACTCAGACCCTTTTCCTTCATGATGGCTGACATGTCCAACTTAATAGGAATTGGACCTTTTTCCTTCGACTCTCCCGAGCCGTTGTATGGTTCTCTCGTATCGTTCAAAACTGTCTCGTGTTGTCTTGCAGGAAATTGTTGGGCACCTCCCGGACGAAATCCAAATATTTTAGGTATTGGAGCTGGAGTTGGGGCCTGTGTTGTAGTGGTGGTGGTGGTGGTTGTTGTGATGGTAGTAGTTGCTGTGGTGGTGGTTGTTGTAGATGTTGTGGTTGGTGGCCTCTTGGTAGTTGTGGATGGTCTCCAGCTAGGTCTAGTGGTGAGCCAATACGGCACAATGCTCACTCGTTTCTCTTGTATTTTTTCCGCCTCCCCCGCCGATTCCAGCCCACTTGTTGAGTTGCCCTCCGCGCCCTCGGTGGCTGCCGCGCTGGAGCCTGTCTTCAGCAGGCTCAGGAGTGACTCCATGTCGTTCTTTGTCTTCTTGAATTCTCGTTGAGTGAGTCCGCTGGCCTGGAGGCTGGTGGTGAACTCCTTCATAGAGAGGCCATGTGCCTTGAGCGCCACCAGGAACTGTGGCAGAGTCATGCCCAGCCCCTGCATGATCTCCGACAGGCTGATGGGAGGCCCCACGCTCTCCACCTCTGCAACATAAACATTTCGGTTACTTACCCACTTTAGGTTATTTCACTATTTTGTAAGTAAACTTTACCTGAGATTAATCAAGTTTACAACGTTAGCAGCATTTGTCAACCCATAATAGCTGACAACGTCAGTGCAACAGGAAACCTAACAATTGTCAGCCATATGTACTCGAATATATGCAAGTGAAGGGTGACGCACGTCAGCACGCACATAATCACATTACTAAAACTTGATACTCATGAGTGATCAGGGTTAATAGGGAACTTAATGGAGTTTTTCACGTGATTTAATTACTATTTACAACCAAGAAAATTAGTATTATTACCAGTTTGCGTGGATGAGGTCGGCATGTGTTTGAGGAGGGGCAGGTGAGTCACCTGCTTAGAGACCCGCTGACTCTCACCAGGACTCTTCACCTGCTCCTCGCTTCCCTCCTCCGCTCCTGCTGCTGGCCGTACTACACTCGGCCTCCAGGACAGCTTATTGGGCACTGTAGATATTTTAACCGTTATTGGGGTTGATGGTGAACTCGTAGTTGTGGAGGGAACTGGAGTGGTAGTGCTTGTGGTGGTGGTAGTTGGTGATGGTGTAGTATTTAGAGGAGTAGTAGTAGTACTAGTGGTGGTAGCTGCTGCTGCTATTGGTGTGGAGGCTGGTAATGTAGTGGTGGAGGTGGTGGTAACTGGTGCTGTTGGTGTGGAGGCCGGTAATGTAGTGGTGGTGGTGGTAGTAACTGGTGTTGTTGGTGTGGAGGCTGGTAATGTAGTGGTGGAGGTGGTGGTGGTGGTAACTGGTGCTGTTGGTGTGGAGGCCGGTAATGTAGTGGTGGTGGTGGTAGTAGCTGGTGCTGTTGATGTGGAGGCCGGTAATGTAGTGGTGGATGCAGTATTTGGTGGTGGTGTCGAGGGTGTAGTGGGTGGAGAAGGTGAAGTGGACGATGTTGTGGTAGTTGAGTCTGGTGTAGTGATGGGAGTCTCACTGGCTGTATCACTAATAGTTTGTGAAGGCTGTGATGTGGCTTCGCCTTCCGGAGGCGCAGGAGGAGGAGCAGTTGCCTCACCATCATAATCATAGTACATGTCTAGGAACTCATCGTAGAGCTTATCATAGTACTCGTTTGGGTAGTCTCCAGATGACGAGTCGACGACATCATCGTCTTGTGTGTCAGGGGAACTGGTGACATCGTCGCCTTGTAGAGAGGGACTCTGGACGTCGATCAAAGTTGGTGGAGGTGCTGAGGAAGATGGTGGTAGCAGCGATGCAGAAAATGTTTTGCCTCTTGTTTCTATTGCCAGACTTTCGCTCTGAGGTTCCTCCGTTGTTCTCTGCTCTCTCTCTGTGCTGGGTGATCCTGTGTCTGGGGTTACCGTTTCGTTATGGTCCTCGTCAGTGACATTACGGACGCTAGGATAATCATACTCAAAGCGAGATGGAATTCTTTCCTTTGAGACTTTAGCTTGGGAGTGACTGCGGCCCTCAGGGTGCTGGGGAGCATCGGCACTGTCAGGTACCTGAGTGTCATGGGTGGGCAGGGGGCGCTCACCCTCACTGGTGGGCAGGGGGCGCTCACCCTCACTGGTGGGCAGGGGGCGTTCACCCTCACTGGTGGGCAGAGGGCGTTCACCCTCACTGGTGGGCAGGGGGCGTTCACCCTCACTGGTGGGCAGGGGGCGCTCACCCTCACTGGTGGGCAGGGGGCGTTCACCCACACTGGTGGGCAGAGGGATTTCATCCAGAATTGTATGTGGAGGCCTATCATCCAGACTCGTGTGTGAGAAACCATCATCCACACTGGCAGCTAGAGAACCCTGATCCAGATTGGCATCCGAATTGCCACCACTGAGGCTGGTGTGTGGGTGGCCATCATCTAACCTGGCATCCAGGTGCCCAGCATCCAGACCGGCTGTTGCGTGTTCATCCAGACTGGCAACCAGAGGTCCATTATCTAGACTCTCAGCTCGATGGTCATTATCCAGACTCTCGGGCGGGGCGCCATTATCAAGATTGACAAGAGAAGGGCCATCATCTACAGTGCTGCTCTCCACAAGAGCAGCCAGGTTCCCAGGATGCAAGAATGGTCTTGCAAAGACCGCTCCAGAAGGAGGAGGTGCGGGAGGAAGCTCTGCAGAAGACAAGTATGGCTGGCCACTGGCCTGGGAGTGCGGGTACCCGCTGACATCAGCATCCCAGGCTTGGGAGTCGGGCCGCTGGTGTGCAAACCTTGAGGCTGTGAATGACGCGGGCTGCCGGTGGGGCTGGTGGGCGGCAGCAACGAAGTGAGGCGGCGGTGGGCGGTCTGACAGTGGTAACTGGCCAATTGGTTTTAGAATAGGCGGAGGCGGGCGCGGCGACCAGTTGCCGAAAGTTTGGCTCCTGGGCGCATGTTGGTCTTTAAGGGGCACTCCAGTTCCAAAAGGATCAAACCTGATTCTGGTGTGGTAGCCTTCACCGCGGACCTCAGACTCGAAGGGGTAGGTGCTGCGGTGGGCGTGGAGCCTGAGGCTGTGGTGAGTGCGTTGGGGAGGCTGTGGGCGTTTCTGCGTCGGGGTCCTGCGGGAACACACACACAGTAAGTACATGTGACGTCACACTAGCCGCCTGCCATGCGTCTTTACTTCTGATTGATGCCAGAAAGTCAGGGCATTCTAAATAGCTTATTGTAAAGTCAAATAATTTACTCTGATTTTAATCTAAAAGATTGTTATTATCTAAGTAAATTTATCACATTTCAAGAAAATTTAAGTGCCTTGAGCCATAGGTTTGTCTGCAAAGATTTTATCATAAATCATGGGTATAATATTAACTGTAAAAACTAGCACACATGTAGATTGTTTTTAGTAACATTGATATTATCATAACTTCTTTGAACCGAGAAAACCGAACCTTAAAACACAGTCAATTACAGCAGCAGAGTACATTCACCCAGCGGTGTATTTCCCACCCTAATCTCTATATACATACACTGAGATGTTATTTTTGTCCTGGACCATGTGCCAGACTACTGTGTACTGGCTGGCCGGTCAGTAAGCTATTGCGGTGGCCTCAAAAACTCTGCTGCGCTTCATATGCCTAAAGTCCAAAGTGGTCATCAGCTGTGTTTTGTTGACATGGTGTGGTTCCTGTTTCTTACTGTGGCCGGAAGAGGGCAACACGTATTCTGTACATCTCATCGCTTGAATTCCAGGGTTTGCCCTAACCCATCCTCATTTTCCCTACCAGATTTAAAATATTCCACAGGAGTCGCAGAATAAATGTAAATTCATCTTTTGACGTTTTAACGTTTTGACTTCTTATCCTGCCTCTCATGACGCGATCTACGGAACCCCATCCAATGTCTCGCGGAACCCCATCTAAGGTCCCACGGAACCCCATCTAAGATGCCACGGAACCTCATCTAAAGTGTCACGAAACCCCATCTAAGGTCCCATGGAACCCCATCTAAGGTTCCACAGAACCCCATCTACGGTCCCATGCACCACAGGAGTTCAGCAGAACATAATTTGGTAGGAAAACATTCATCAATTGCTTTGGGAAAGCAGAAGGAAAACATTGTGTTAAGGACAACGTTTTCGGCATTAAATTTAAGTTTCAGTCATGTCTAAACACCTTTTAGACCGATGATTCTGTTTCCAGCTCTTGGTTGAGTTTCTTCGCTTTGACAGAGAAATTATTTCAGGGCAGAAACCTTACTGCTTCAATGACAGTGAAATAGGACAATGCATTGCTTCCACCCCTCTGAATAGAGGGGAGACGACGCATTACACCCTCCCCCTCCAAACAGAGGGGAGCGGGCATGCCGAACCAGTCGAGTATGAATCAGAAGTATACCTACAAACATAAGTTGTTGGGTTGATGGTTTAGTGATGTTGATTGTCCCGTTTACCACAGTTTACTCGGATGGGAAGTGAAGGTTACCATGTAAACAATTAACCTGTTAAAGGTTATTTTGACTGAAAAGATTTGTTGTTGATAGTTGTGGGTGTCAGGTCAGGTCACTGGTGTTATGACGTCTGTGTCACTGGTGTTATGACGTCTGTGTCACTGGTGTTATGACGTCTGTGTCACTGGTGTTATGACGTCTGTGTCACTGGTGTTATGACGTCTGTGTCACTGGTGTTATGACGTCTGTGTCACTGGTGTTATGACGTCTGTGTCACACGTCTGTGGTGTTATGACGTCTGTGTCACTGGTGTTATGACGTCTGTGTCACTGGTGTTATGACGTCTGTGTCACTGGTGTTATGACGTCTGTGTCACTGGTGTTATGACGTCTGTGTCACGTGTGTTATGACGTCTGTGTCACGTGTGTTATGACGTCTGTGTCACTGGTGTTATGACGTCTGTGTCACTGGTGTTATGACGTCTGTGTCACTGGTGTTATGACGTCTGTGTCACTGGTGTTATGACGTCTGTGTCACGTGTGTTATGACGTCTGTGTCACGTGTGTTATGACGTCTGTGTCACGTGTGTTATGACGTCTGTGTCACTGGTGTTATGACGTTGTGTCACTGTGTTATGACGTCTGTGTCACTGGTGTTATGACGTCTGTGTCACTGGTGTTATGACGTCTGTGTCACTGGTGTTATGACGTCTGTGTCACTGGTGTTATGACGTCTGTGTCACTGGTGTTATGACGTCTGTGTCACTGGTGTTATGACGTCTGTGTCACTGGTGTTATGACGTCTGTGTCACTGGTGTTATGACGTCTGTGTCACTGGTGTTATGACGTCTGTGTCACTGGTGTTATGACGTCTGTGTCACTGGTGTTATGACGTCTGTGTCACTGGTGCTATGACGTCTGTGTCACTGGTGTCACAGATGTCCCCGAGGCCTCCCCACCGTCACCAGGATGACTACAGACACCAGGTAAACAAGAGGCGTGAAGGTCGGGCCGAAGACGGTGAGAAGACCTGCTGGACCTCCAGGAGACAGGCTCAGGGCCACCACGAAGGGTTGAAGGCAACATGCTGGGGACCCTGAAGGGGTGGTGAGAGGAGATGTAGGGTTAGTCAGCGTTATGATGCCTCTCGAGGGTTGGAGCTGTGCTCTGGTGCACCTCCCACTACCAGTACCCTGGGAGGCGTACCAACCTATACCTGAGGGTTGGAGTAGTCCCTGTTTGTGTACCCATTGAGCTGTCGTGCGATGGTCAGTTACTAACACAGTTATGGTTGCTGTTACCAGTACGGTAATACATGCTACGTCCTCATCATGCTTGCTCAAGGGCCTGAAACGTATCAAACTATCACGTGCTGACCACAGCTTTCTAAGCTGTGGCCAGCACTTTCCAGAAGATACCAGAAAGTCTCCAAAAGTTACCAGATGAGCAACGTGGCGGGTACAAGGGGCTGGGCAGCGCCCACGAGCAGAACCAATCACTCACCCACGTCATCCTACCTGTCCGTGTCAGAGTTGAAGACGTCGTAGCGTCGTGAAGGCATAGGTAAGGCGGAGTCATTCAGTCCGTCGTTGTCTTTTCCCAGATTCAAGACCTCGTGTTCCTCTGTACTGGTGTCCACGTCCCCGCGTCTGCTTGAGGCTTCCGTGTCCAGGACGTCTGTGTCGGTCGAGTCTAGCAAGTGTTGTGGGCGTGACTCTGATCTCTTCCAGGCATTCCTCTCTCCTGGCAGCCTCAGATGTCGCCAGTTGAGGCCCCTGTTTTCTGCTCCTTCGCTCTCTGCTCTCTGGCCTGGCTGTTCTAGTCTCTCTACAGCCTCGTCATCGTCATGTTTAAAAGTTCTTCGTTGCAGTGTGTACGTGGAGGTGTTGCGAAGTCCTTCAGGTGCAGCTGAGCTGGAAAGTTTGTCGTCGGTAGAAGCTCGAAGTGTGGCGTCAGTGGAGTCTTCGTCAGGAGAGACAGAGAATCCCTTCCCTCTTTTTCGGAAAGAATTGGATTCCACACTTTCCGGAAAAAGGGGTCGGGTTTTTCGGGTGTGTGTAGGTGAGGGTTGAGGCTGGGTTGTGAGGGTGGGTGGGGGTTGAGGCTGGGCTGTAAGGGTGGGTTGGGGTTGAGGCTGGGCTGTAAGGGTTGGTGGTAAGGACTCTGACACAGCCCTGATAAACAGACGCTTACTAAGAGGTGTGGTGCCACAAGAGGAGTAGGAACGGGACGATGAAGACGGTGAGTGAGGAGGAAGCGACAAAGAGAGGGAGGAGTGAGTGGTGATAATGGAAGAGAGTGGCTGACGGACTGGAGGTGAGAAGGTAGAGGAGGAGGGTGTGGCTCCCAGGTCAGCAGTAAGAGGTGCTGGGGGTGAGGGAGACAGAGGGAGTGAGGAAGGTACTGTAGAGAGGCGGCTGCCAAACTTCTCCGGCGTTTCCACCTCAGAAGACAAGAGAAAACTCCTGAAATAAATTGTAAAATGCATCTAAGAAAACAGACCAAGACATCGCATTAATCATTAGAAGTTATTGCAAGTCAAACTGAAGTTGATTAGTTATTTCGAACAAAGTGAGAGTACATGCGAAAGGTCACGTGCAGTGTTAATTAGTTTAGAGACAGGCAACTAACAATAGGCTAACAAGAAAGAAATTTGTCAAAGTCGTTCATTACCAGTTAAGTTCGCTTATGTCATCAGACGTTTAGACTTTGTCTTAGGGATATTTATTACTTTCGATATTTTGATGTTTCGTACTTGAAGGTTGGGTGTAAAGGTTGTGTTGAGAGTGGCGCCAGTGTGGCTCAGCTGGGGAACAGTGTACACTCCCCACACATGGCTTGTGCCATGTGTGGGAACACCAGTGTTGCTGCACATCTCAGGAGCACTTGCTTATATATTGTGATGTGATGTATATATTATAAATGTGATGGTTGTGTGGGTGAGAGTTACTGGCCACAGCGCCAGCCTGTGGACGCCAGTCTCTTAGTAAGCCGGTAATACAAGTTATAATATTATTATAATAATAACATAAATAATAAATAATTAATAATTATTATTCTTCCTTCTAGTTCGTATTGACGGAAGCAATGTATAATGAGTTGATATAATTCGTCACAACTGTAGAGAGTTGCCTACAGTTATGACCTACAGTCATGACCTACAGTTATACCTACTACATATGAAGCTAATTCGGGACAGAAAGGCAGCCAGATTTATTGTGGTCTCGCTAGGCTTGCGCCTGAACTTTAGCAGAATACACTTGGGACACTCCCAGGTACCATGGTAGGTGACCACAGTCACCTGGGACACTCCCAGGTACCATGGTAGGTGAACACAGTCACCTGGGACACTCCCAGGTACCATGGTAGGTGAACACAGTCACCTGGGACACTCCCAGGTACCATGGTAGGTGAACACAGTCGCCTGGGACACTCCCAGGTACCATGGTAGGTGAACACAGTCACCTGGGACACTCCCAGGTACCATGGTAGTTGACCACAGTCACTGGGACCTCCCAGGTACCATGGTAGGTGAACACAGTCGCCTGGGACACTCCAGGTACCATGGTAGGTGAACACAGTCGCCTGGGACACTCCCAGGTACCATGGTAGGTGAACACAGTCGCCTGGGACACTCCCAGGTACCATGGTAGTTGAACACAGTCACCTGGGACACTCCCAGGTACCATGGTAGTTGAACACAGTCCC
>WNGS01003162.1:54959-67173 GCA_020271785.1 Procambarus virginalis
GACAGTCCTCAGCCAGTACTACAGGAGGAGGGAGGTAGACAGACAGTCCTCAGCCAGTACTACAGGAGGAGGGAGGTAGACAGACAGTCCTCAGCCAGTACTACAGGAGGAGGGAGGTAGACAGACAGTCCTCAGCCAGTACTACAGGAGGAGGGAGGTAGACAGACAGTCCTCAGCCAGTACTACAGGAGGAGGGAGGGAGACACACAGTCCTCAGCCAGTACTACAGGAGGAGGGAGGTAGACAGACAGTCCTCAGCCAGTACTACAGGAGGAGGGAGGGGACAGACAGTCCTCAGCCAGTACTACAGGAGGAGGGAGGTAGACACACAGTCTCAGCCAGTACTACAGGAGGAGGGAGGTAGACAGACAGTCCTCAGCCAGTACTACAGGAGGAGGGAGGGAGACAGACAGTCCTCAGCCAGTACTACAGGAGGAGGGAGGTAGACAGACAGTCCTCAGCCAGTACTACAGGAGGAGGGAGGTAGACAGACAGTCCTCAGCCAGTACTACAGGAGGAGGGAGGTAGACAGACAGTCCTCAGCCAGTACTACAGGAGGAGGGAGGTAGACAGACAGTCCTCAGCCAGTACTACAGGAGGAGGGAGGTAGACAGACAGTCCTCAGCCAGTACTACAGGAGGAGGGAGGTAGACAGACAGTCCTCAGCCAGTACTACAGGAGGAGGGAGGTAGACAGACAGTCCTCAGCCAGTACTACAGGAGGAGGGAGGTAGACAGACAGTCCTCAGCCAGTACTACAGGAGGAGGGAGGTAGACAGACAGTCCTCAGCCAGTACTACAGGAGGAGGGAGGTAGACACACAGTCCTCAGCCAGTACTACAGGAGGAGGGAGGTAGACACACAGTCCTCAGCCAGTACTACAGGAGGAGGGAGGTAGACACACAGTCCTCAGCCAGTACTACAGGAGGAGGGAGGTAGACACACAGTCCTCAGCCAGTACTACAGGAGGAGGGAGGTAGACACACAGTCCTCAGCCAGTACTACAGGAGGAGGGAGGTAGACACACAGTCCTCAGCCAGTACTACAGGAGGAGGGAGGTAGACAGACAGTCCTCAGCCAGTACTACAGAAGGAGGGAGGTAGACAGACAGTCCTCAGCCAGTACTACAGGAGGAGGGAGGTAGACAGACAGTCCTCAGCCAGTACTACAGGAGGAGGGAGGTAGACAGACAGTCCTCAGCCAGTACTACAGGAGGAGGGAGGTAGACAGACAGTCCTCAGCCAGTACTACAGGAGGAGGGAGGTAGACAGACAGTCCTCAGCCAGTACTACAGGAGGAGGGAGGGAGACAGACAGTCCTCAGCCAGTACTACAGGAGGAGGGAGGTAGACACACAGTCCTCAGCCAGTACTACAGGAGGAGGGAGGGAGACAGACAGTCCTCAGCCAGTACTACAGGAGGAGGGAGGTAGATACACAGTCCTCAGCCAGTACTACAGGAGGAGGGAGGGAGACACACAGTCCTCAGCCAGTACTACAGGAGGAGGGAGGTAGACAGACAGTCCTCAGCCAGTACTACAGGAGGAGGGAGGGAGACAGACAGTCCTCAGCCAGTACTACAGGAGGAGGGAGGTAGACAGACAGTCCTCAGCCAGTACTACAGGAGGAGGGAGGTAGACAGACAGTCCTCAGCCAGTACTACAGGAGGAGGGAGGTAGACAGACAGTCCTCAGCCAGTACTACAGGAGGAGGGAGGTAGACAGACAGTCCTCAGCCAGTACTACAGGAGGAGGGAGGTAGACAGACAGTCCTCAGCCAGTACTACAGGAGGAGGGAGGTAGACAGACAGTCCTCAGCCAGTACTACAGGAGGAGGGAGGTAGACAGACAGTCCTCAGCCAGTACTACAGGAGGAGGGAGGTAGACACACAGTCCTCAGCCAGTACTACAGGAGGAGGGAGGTAGACACACAGTCCTCAGCCAGTACTACAGGAGGAGGGAGGTAGACACACAGTCCTCAGCCAGTACTACAGGAGGAGGGAGGGAGACAGACAGTCCTCAGCCAGTACTACAGGAGGAGGGAGGTAGACACACAGTCCTCAGCCAGTACTACAGGAGGAGGGAGGTAGACAGACAGTCCTCAGCCAGTACTACAGGAGGAGGGAGGTAGACAGACAGTCCTCAGCCAGTACTACAGGAGGAGGGAGGTAGACAGACAGTCCTCAGCCAGTACTACAGGAGGAGGGAGGTAGACAGACAGTCCTCAGCCAGTACTACAGGAGGAGGGAGGTAGACAGACAGTCCTCAGCCAGTACTACAGGAGGAGGGAGGTAGACAGACAGTCCTCAGCCAGTACTACAGGAGGAGGGAGGGAGACAGACAGTCCTCAGCCAGTACTACAGGAGGAGGGAGGGAGACAGACAGTCCTCAGCCAGTACTACAGGAGGAGGGAGGTAGACAGACAGTCCTCAGCCAGTACTACAGGAGGAGGGAGGGAGACAGACAGTCCTCAGCCAGTACTACAGGAGGAGGGAGGTAGACAGACAGTCCTCAGCCAGTACTACAGGAGGAGGGAGGTAGACAGACAGTCCTCAGCCAGTACTACAGGAGGAGGGAGGTAGACAGACAGTCCTCAGCCAGTACTACAGGAGGAGGGAGGGAGACAGACAGTCCTCAGCCAGTACTACAGGAGGAGGGAGGTAGACACACAGTCCTCAGCCAGTACTACAGGAGGAGGGAGGTAGACAGACAGTCCTCAGCCAGTACTACAGGAGGAGGGAGGTAGGCAGACAGTCCTCAGCCAGTACTACAGGAGGAGGGAGGTAGACAGACAGTCCTCAGCCAGTACTACAGGAGGAGGGAGGTAGACAGACAGTCCTCAGCCAGTACTACAGGAGGAGGGAGGTAGACACACAGTCCTCAGCCAGTACTACAGGAGGAGGGAGGTAGTTACCATCTCTATATAATACTTTACATTAAAGGTATAAGTAGTGTCACAGTAGTGACACCTTACCCACAGTAGTGACACCTTACCCACAGTAGTGACACCTTACCCACAGTAGTGACACCTTACCCACAGTAGTGACAACTTACCCACAGTAGTGACACCTTACTCACAGTAGTGACACCTTACCCACAGTAGTGACACCTTACCCACAGTAGGACACCTTACCCACAGTAGTGACACCTTACCCACAGTAGTGACACCTTACCCACAGTAGTGACCTTACCCACAGTAGTGACACCTTACCCACAGTAGTGACACCTTACCCACAGTAGTGACACCTTACCCACAGTAGTGACACCTTACCCACAGTAGTGACACCTTACCCACAGTAGTGACACTTACTCACAGTAGTGACACCTTACTCACAGTAGTGACACCTTACTCACAGTAGTGACACCTTACTCACAGTAGTGACAACTTACCCACAGTAGTGACAACTTACTCACAGTAGTGACAATTTACTCACAGTAGTGACACCTTACCCACAGTAGTGACAACTTACCCACAGTAGTGACACCTTACCCACAGTAGTGACACCCTACCCACAGTAGTGACACCTTACCCACAGTAGTGACACCTTACCCACAGTAGTGACACCTTACCACAGTAGTGACACCTTACCCACAGTAGTGACACCTTACCCACAGTAGTGACACCTTACTCACAGTAGTGACACCTTACTCACAGTAGTGACAACTTACTCACAGTAGTGACACCTACTCACAGTAGTGACACCTTACTCACAGTAGTGACAACTTACTCACAGTAGTGACAACTTACTCACAGTAGTGACACCTTACTCACAGTAGTGACAACTTACCCACAGTAGTGACACCTTACTCACAGTAGTGACACCTTACCCACAGTAGTGACACCTTACCCACAGTAGTGACACCTTACCCACAGTTGTGACACCTTACCCACAGTAGTGACACCTTACCCACAGTAGTGACACCTTACCCTTGGAGGATACGAGCAGAGGAAGCCACGGGAGGCGGGGCACAGGAGCTGCGTCCCGTCCCTCACAGTTTATCAACTCCGCCTCCACCGGGAAAGGCTGATCTACACAAGATGTTGGGATCCCTGTCTCGACTCTTTAACTCAAGTCTTGGGTCTCGAACCGTTACCGAGTAATGCCAAAAATCATGTCTCATTCTCCTGGGTATGTAGAGTCTGTGGGTTGTACAACGAGGCTGCGGGAACCACCTTGAATCACAATATAAATGATCACATGCCCTCGGTGAGGCTGGACCTCGGGGCGACTGGCCTGCTAGGCCACCAAGCTCAGCTAGCGGAGACACTGGTGAGAGTGGCCCGTCCTCCCAACATCAAGACACTGTCGTACTAAATTGCCCTCTCGTACCCTACCACAGGACCCACAACAGACAACCGGACAGTGTCTCAATTTCGCGAGGCGCTTCCGTTCCCTGATACAACGATTTCTGGCCTTTTGTAGAGTGTACGTCAAAGTGACGTATACTCAAAGTGTATACGTCAAGTGTCATGACGTATGCTGCGTCGTTCTATTATGAAGGCGCGTTGGGGGAGAGAGAGAGAGAGAGAAAGAGAGAGAGAGAGAGAGAGAGAGAGAGAGAGAGAGAGAGAGAGAGAGAGAGAGAGAGAGAGAGAGAGAGAGAGAGAGAGAGAAGTATCAATACCACACACGTCTGACAGTACCCACACTAACAACACCTCACCCTTCACTTTGTAGTTCAGGACATTAACGGACCAGACTCTGAAGGGCTGATACTTCACTGTTAACAGATTACAATTACAACAGGTAATATGTAATGATCAACTATAACGTAATAACATTGATCACACGTTGACAGTATGACCAGCTCAGGTCTGGAGCCCGTCACAACTTGTAACAATGTTGTTTCCCTTCCCAGGAACGATGGCAATGGCGGCGGCTGGCGGTGTTTGACACCAAGGTGGGTTGGGAGTGGCAGCAGGGAGTCATACTGTAGGGAAGGTGGAGGTGTAGTGACGACTGGAAGTCCATAAACCCCACTGGTCACTTGTTTACCTAGAGTGTAGGTGACGACTGGAAGTCCATAAACCCCACTGGTCACTTGTTTACCTAGAGTGTAGGTGGCGACTGGAAGTCCTTGAAACTGGATGTGGCTAACTGTTGACACATGTGGTATGTGTGGCTAACTGTTGACACATGTGGTATGTGTGGCTAACTGTTGACACATGTGGTATGTGTGGCTGACTGTTGACACATGTGGTATGTGTGGCTAACTGTTGACACATGTGGTATGTGTGGCTAACTGTTGACACATGTGGTATGTGTGGCTAACTGTTGACACATGTGGTATGTGTGGCTAACTGTAGACACATGTGGTATGTGTGGCTACCTGTTGACACATGTGGTATGTGTGGCTGACTGTTGACACATGTGGTATGTGTGGCTAACTGTTGACACATGTGGTATGTGTGGCTACCTGTTGACACATGTGGTATGTGTGGCTACCTGTGACACATGTGGTATGTGTGCTAACTGTTGACACATGTGGTATGTGTGACTAACTGTTGACACATGTGGTATGTGTGGCTAACTGTTGACACATGTGGTATGTGTGGCTGACTGTTGACACATGTGGTATGTGTGGCTAACTGTTGACACATGTGGTATGTGTGGCTAACTGTTGACACATGTGGTATGTGTGGCTGACTGTTGACACATGTGGTATGTGTGGCTAACTGTTGACACATGTGGTATGTGTGGCTAACTGTTGACACATGTGGTATGTGTGGCTAACTGTTGACACATGTGGTATGTGTGGCTAACTGTAGACACATGTGGTATGTGTGGCTACCTGTTGACACATGTGGTATGTGTGGCTGACTGTTGACACATGTGGTATGTGTGGCTAACTTTTGACACATGTGGTATGTGTGGCTAACTGTTGACACATGTGGTATGTGTGGCTGACTGTTGACACATGTGGTATGTGTGGCTGACTGTTGACACATGTGGTATGTGTGGCTAACTGTTGACACATGTGGTATGTGTGGCTAACTGTAGACACATGTGGTATGTGTGGCTAACTGTTGACACGTGGTATGTGTGGCTAATTGTTGACACATGTGGTATGTGTGGCTGACTGTTGACACGTGTGGTATGTATGGTTGACTGTTGACACATGTGGTATGTGTGGCTAACTGTTGACACATGTGGTATGTGTGGCTAACTGTTGACACATGTGGTATGTGTGGCTAATTGTTGACACATGTGGTATGTGTGGCTAACTGTTGACACATATGGTATGTGTGGCTAACTGTTGACACATGTGGTATGTGTGGCTAACTGTTGACACATGTGGTATGTGTGGCTAACTGTTGACACATGTGGTATGTGTGGCTAACTGTAGACACATGTGGTATGTGTGGCTAACTGTTGACACATGTGGTATGTGTGGCTAACTGTTGACACATGTGGTATGTGTGGCTAACTGTTGACACATGTGGTATGTGTGGCTAACTGTTGACACATGTGGTATGTGTGGCTAACTGTTGACACATGTGGTATGTGTGGCTAACTGTTGACACATGTGGTATGTGTGGCTAACTGTTGACACATGTGGTATGTGTGGCTAACTGTTGACACATGTGGTATGTGTGGCTAACTGTAGACACATGTGGTATGTGTGGCTAATTGTTGACACATGTGGTATGTGTGGCTAACTGTAGACACATGTGGTATGTGTGGCTACCTGTTGACACATGTGGTATGTGTGGCTAACTGTTGACACATGTGGTATGTGTGGCTAACTGTTGACACATGTGGTATGTGTGGCTAACTGTTGACACATGTGGTATGTGTGGCTAACTGTTGATACATGTGGTATGTGTGGCTAACTGTTGACACATGTGGTATGTGTGGCTAACTGTTGACACATGTGGTATGTGTGGCTACCTGTTGACACATGTGGTATGTGTGGCTAACTGTTGACACATGTGGTATGTGTGGCTAACTGTTGACACATGTGGTATGTGTGGCTAACTGTTGACACATGTGGTATGTGTGGCTAACTGTTGACACATGTGGTATGTGTGGCTAACTGTTGACACATGTGGTATGTGTGGCTAATGAGCAAAGAACAAGCCACCAGGGGGTCCTGTGAACACTAAGAACAAGCCACCAGGGGTCCTGTGAACACTAAGGACAAGCCACCAGGGGGTCCTGTGAACACTAACGACAAGCCACCAGGGGGTCCTGTGAACACTAAGAACAAGAAACCAGGGGGTCCTGTGAACACTAAGGACAAGCCACCAGGGGGTCCTGTGAACACTAAGGACAAGCCACCAGGGGGTCCTGTGAACACTAAGGACAACCACCAGGGGGTCCTGTGAACACTAAGAACAAGAAACCAGGGGTCCTGTGAACACTAAGGACAAGCCACCAGGGGGGTCCTGTGAACACTAAGAACAAGCCACAGGGGGTCCTGTGAACACTAAGGACAACCACCAGGGGGGTCCTGTGAACACTAAGAACAAGCCACCAGGGGGTCCTGTGAACACTAAGGACAACCACCAGGGGGTCCTGTGAACACTAAGGACAAGCCACCAGGGGGTCCTGTGAACACTAAGGACAACCACCAGGGGGTCCTGTGAACACTAAGGACAACCACCAGGGGGTCCTGTGAACACTAAGGACAACCACCAGGGGGTCCTGTGAACACTAAGAACAAGCCACCAGGGGGTCCTGTGAACACTAAGGACAACCACCAGGGGGTCCTGTGAACACTAAGAACAAGCCACAGGGGGTCCTGTGAACACTAAGGACAAGCCACCAGGGGGTCCTGTGAACACTGAGGACAAGTCACCAGGGGGTCCTGTGAACACTAAGGACAAGCCACCAGGGGGTCCTGTGAACACTAAGGACAAGCCACCAGGGGGTCCTGTGAACACTAAGGACAAGCCACCAGGGGGTCCTGAGAACACTAAGGACAAGCCACCAGGGGGTCCTGTGAACACTAAGTACAAGCCACCAGGGGGTCCTGTGAACACTAAGGACAACCACCAGGGGGTCCTGTGAACACTAAGGACAAGCCACCAGGGGTTCCTGTGAACACTAAGGACAAGCCACCAGGGGGTCCTGTGAACACTAAGAACAATTCACCAGGGGGTCCTGTGAACACTAAGGACAAGCCACCAGGGGGTCCTGTGAACACTAAGGACAAGCCACCAGGGGGTCCTGTGAACACTAAGGACAAGCCACCAGGGGTTCCTGTGAACACTAAGGACAACCACCAGGGGGTCCTGTGAACACTAAGAACAATTCACCAGGGGGTCCTGTGAACACTAAGGACAAGCCACCAGGGGGTCCTGTGAACACTAAGGACAAGCCACCAGGGGGTCCTGTGAACACTAAGGACAAGCCACCAGGGGGTCCTGTGAACACTAAGGACAAGCCACCAGGGGGTCCTGTAAACACTAAGGACAACCACCAGGGGGTCCTGTGAACACTAAGGACAACCACCAGGGGGTCCTGTGAACACTAAGGACAAGCCACCAGGGGGTCCTGTGAACACTAAGGACAAGCCACCAGGGGGTCCTGTGAACACTAAGGACAACCACCAGGGGGTCCTGTGAACACTAAGAACAAGCCATAGGGGGTCCTGTGAACACTAAGGACAAGCCACCAGGGGGTCCTGTGAACACTAAGGACAAGCCACCAGGGGGTCCTGTGAACACTAAGGACAAGCCACCAGGAGGTCCTGTGAACACTAAGGACAAGCCACCAGGGGGTCCTGTGAACACTAAGGACAACCACCAGGGGGTCCTGTGAACACTAAGGACAAGCCACCAGGGGGTCCTGTGAACACTAAGGACAAGCCACCAGGGGGTCCTGTGAACACTAAGGACAACCACCAGGGGGTCCTGTGAACACTAAGGACAAGCCACCAGGGGGTCCTGTGAACACTAAGGACAAGCCACCAGGGGGTCCTGTGAACACTAAGGACAACCACCAGGGGGTCCTGTGAACACTAAGGACAAGCCACCAGGGGGTCCTGTGAACACTAAGAACAAGCCACCAGGGGGTCCTGTGAACACTAAGGACAAGCCACCAGGGGGTCCTGTGAACACTAAGGACAAGCCAATATGCCGAGGCTCACGGGCTTTATGAAGCAAAAACTTGTTTCAACGTAGTTATTATTGACTAAATTAGAAACTGCATGAAATACAACTTTTTTTGTTACGAGTAGAGAGCAGAGGAAGAGGAACCCGAGGCAGGAGCTTGTGACTGGTCCTCGCTCGTATGTAGGTTAGTAGTCAACCTCAAGGCACTCCCACCTCACCACCAGTCATCGCCACCATCTGTGCACTGATGCCACTAGTTCATCCACCAATGACAGCTCACTACAGTCCCAGTTCGGAGATATGTTTGTGCTATATTGTGAGTGGAGAGATTCCTCCCCCTTGTCCAGAGAAACTAATACTCACCAGCGTGTTTAACAAAGTCTCCCCCGCACAGTATACTGCTCGCCCACCATGGTTTTCTGTAATGGCATCTAGTGTTCAGCCCCATTTGTTATAATAATCATTTTTATATATTATTAATAATAATAATCTTTATTATGCAAAAGTACATACATAAAAATATACATATACATACATACATTCAAATATACATATACATACATACAAATATACATATATATACATACATAGGATAAATAAGACTGTATGAATGATGGGTCGGGCAGTACAACGCCCAAAGCACTAATACATAGAGTGTTGCCGCCATATATAATGTATGTGACGTATTTACATGGAAGAACAATGGCAACTTTTTTTTAATTTGAGTGAATAAGTAGTAAGTGAAGTCTAATATTAACCATTATCTATGGATCAAACTGTTGGCTTCAATTATCGGCTCACATTCTGGGATCCCAGGTTCGAATCGCGAACCTGGGATGATGACTAAAATGTGACAGGGACAAAAATATATGGGCACTTTTCTTTTCACCTAACGCTTTTGTTCACTTAGCAGTAAATAGGTACCGTGGAGTCAGCTGGTGTCGAGTTACAGCTTCAGGGGATACACAGGGGGGGGGGTACTCACCTATTTGTGCCTGCAGGATCGAGCATTGACTCTTGGATCCCGCCTTTCTACCCATCGGTTGTTTACAGCAATGACTCCTATCACATTTACCTATAATTTCTAGGATTAAAATTATGAATAGTATTTGCTTCCACAACCTGTTCCTTAAGTGCATTCCATTTCTCCACTACTCTCACGCTAAAACAAAACTTCCTAACATCTCTGTGACTCATCTGAGTTTCCAGCTTCCACCCATGTCCCTTAGTTCTGTTACTATTACGTGTGAACAAATAATATTAACTATTACTTGTTCTATTTCTATGCATCTATTTCCCCTTTGTCAATTCCCCTGAGTATTTTATACGTTCCTATCATATCCCCCCTCTCCCTTCTTTCTTCTAGTGTCGTATGGTTCAGTTCCTTCAGACGCTCTTCATATCCCATCCCTCGTAACTCTGGGACAAGCCCCGTCGCAAAAGTCTGAACCTTTTCCAGTTTCCTTCTGTTTCGTTAGGTGGGGACTCCATGATGAGGCGGCATACTCTAAGACTGGTCTCACGTAGGCAGTGTAAAGAGCCCTAAATGCCTCCTTACTTAGGTTTCTGAATGATGTTCTAACTTTCGCCAGTGTAGAGTACGCTGCTGTCGTTATCCTATTTATATGTGCCTCAGGAGTTAGGTTAGGTGTTACGTCCATTCCCAAGTCTTTTTCTAGAAACGTCACAGGTAGGCATTTTCCCTTCATTGTGTACTGTCCCTTTGGTCTCCTATCACCTGATCCCGTTTCCATAACTTTACATTTGTTCGCATTGAACTCCAGTAGCCATTTCTCTGACCATCTCTGGAACCTGTTCAGGTCCTCTTGGAGGACCGTATAATCCTCATCTGTCACAACTCTTCCCATTAATTTTACATCATCCGCGAACATCTACATGCAGGATTCTACTCCTGTAAACATGTCATTTACGTAAATTAGAAATAGAATTGGTCCCAGCACCGATCCTTGAGGTACTCCACTTGTTACTGTTCTCCAGTCCGACTTCTCGCCCCTTACCATTACCCTCTGGCTCCTTCCTGTTAGGTAGTTCTTCACCCATTCTAGGGCCTTTTCTCTTACTCCTGCCTGCCTCTCAAGTTTGAGTGGCAGTCTCATGTGCGGTACTGTATAAAAGACCTTTTCGCAGTCAAGAAATATGCAGTCTGCCCAGCCTTCTCTGTCCTGCCTTATCCTTGTTACTTTATCATAGAATTCCAAAAGGTTTGTTAGGCAGGATTTCCCTGTCCAGAACCCATGTTGGTGCTTGTTTACAAACCTAATGTTCTCCAGGTGCTCAAGAGGTCTCAGCCTAATTATTCTTTCATGTATTTTGCAGGGATGCTTGTCAGTGATAAATGTGTGTGTGTGTACTCACCTATTTGTGCTTGCGGGGGTTGAGCTTTGGCTCTTTGGTCCCGCCTCTCAACTGTCAATCAACTGGTGTACAGATTCCTGAGCCTACTGGGCTCTATCATATCTACATTTAAAACTGTGTATGGAGTCAGCCTCCACCACATCACTGCCTAATGCATGGCAGTGCAGTCTCAGTGGTGTAGTGGTAAGACACTCGCCTGGCGTTCCGCGAGCGCTATGTCATGGGTTCGTATCCTGGCCGGGGAGGATTTACTGGGCGCAATTCCTTAACTGTAGCCTCTGTTTAACGCAACAGTAAAATGTGTACTTGGATGAAAAAACGATTCTTCGCGGCTGGGGATCGTATTCCAGGGACCTGCCCGAAACGCTACGCGTACTAGTGGCTTTCCACTAGTACGCGTAGCGTTTCGGGCAGGTCCCTGGAATACGATCCCCAGCCGCGAAGAATCGTTTTTTCATCCAAGTACACATTTTACTGTTGCGTTAAACAGAGGCTACAGTTAAGGAATTGCGCCCAGTAAATCCTCTTCCCTACATCCGTTAACTACTCTGGCACTGAAAAAGTTCCTTCTAACGTCTCTGTGGCTCATGTGGGTACTCAGTTTCCACCTGTGTCCCCTTGTTCGCGTCCCACCAGTGTTGAATAGTTTATCCTTGTTTACCCGGTCGATTCCTCTGAGGATTTTGTTGGTTGTGATCATATCTCCCCTCACTCTTTTGTCTTCCAGTGTCGTAAGTTGCATTTCCCGCAGCCTTTCCTCGTAACTCATGCCTCTTAGTTC
>WNGS01003162.1:68067-82588 GCA_020271785.1 Procambarus virginalis
CCAGTGTAATCAACGAGTTTTTTATTTGGTGCCGGCACACGCATCCTTGTGTGACATTTTATACATATGTTCTTCTAGAACATTCTATTGCGAACATATTGGTATAAAAATTAAGTATGTACATCGAAAATTGACGTCAGGACAGTGAAAAGAATAAGACTTTTCAAAAGGTGTTTCGCCGATCTGCCGTCAGGTAGAGGTAATACTTCAGCCACTTTCCACACTCTTGTGGTGGGCCGCGAACATGATTCTACATTTATATGCATATGTCCGTGAAGGGAATTTTATTGTGGTCACAATGATACCAAAAAAAACCACGAATAAAAATTAGGGGGTTGGCAACATAATAACATCGTAAACGTTGATGCCCGGTTTGACGCTCATGGCTAACGAACGCCGCATTTTCTTATTCGGTGTGGTTCTCATGTTGGATTTGGTGACAAATTATGTATATATTACTCTAGAGCATTCTCTCGCGAACACAATGATCCAAATTTAAATACATACCGCGAAAATTAAGCTCACCACACTGAAAAGATTATAAAACATTTTTTTGCTGACGCGCCGTAGGCCAATCCGTCGGGATCACTTAGGGGATATTGTGGGCCTATTCACTGGGCCCGCGAAAGTGTTAAATAATCATCTATACCTGGAGCATACCTGGAGTGTGTTTCGGGAGTTCTACTCTCCAAGCCCGGCCTCACCCCAAGCCAGCCTGAGGCCAGGCTCGATATGCCTGTCTAGACGTATACATAGTTATTTTAAATAAGAGCTGGTTATCCCCAAGAGTGTAGGGCTGCAACACAAGCTAAGCGCCCGAGCGCTCCTCATTGTTTTGTTTACATTCAAGCTGTGTGAACGTGTGATGGTGTTCTGGTACTTTTACATACCAAATACTGCACAAAAAACATATAACTCAGTATAGTGCCTTGGACAGGAAAGGTGTTAAATAACATCTGATATAGAAAATGATAAATATCTTATCCATATAAGTGAAGCAAGCAGCTCACACGTGCACGTGTTCAGCTGCCCACTATCACGTGAAGATCTTAATCACAGCCTATGCAACTGCATGTTATCTATAATCCATCAAAGTTGAAATCTAAATCAATAAAATACCAAGTCTTTCACGCAAAGAGTGATCATTAGTCTAGGGACCAACTTCCACACAAAGAGGACCAACTTCCACACAAGAGGACCAACTTCCACACAAGTGGACCAACTTCCACACAAGAGACCAACTTCCACACAGGAGGACCAACTTCCACACAGGAGGACCAACCCACACAAGTGGACCAACTTCCACACAAGTGGACCAACTTCCACACAAAGTGGACCAACTTCCACACAAGTGGACCAACTTCCACACAAGTGGACCAACTTCCACACAAGTGGACCAACTTCACACAAGTGGACCAACTTCCACACAAGTGGACCAACTTCCACACAGGAGGACCAACTTCCCACAGGAGGACCAACTTCCACACAAGTGGACCAACTTCCACACAAGAGGACCAACTTCCACACAAGTGGACCAACTTCCACACAAGTGGACAAACTTCCACACAGGAGGACCAACTTCCACACAAGTGGACCAACTTCCACACAAGTGGACAAACTTCCACACAGGAGGACCAACTTCCACACAAGTGGACAAACTTCCACACAAGTGGACAAACTTCCACACAGGAGGACCAACTTCCACACAAGTGGACAAACTTCCACAAGTGGACAAACTTCCACACAGGAGGACCAACTTCCACACAAGAGGACCAACTTCCACACAAGTGGACCAACTTCCACACAGGAGGTCCAACTTCCACACAAGTGGACCAACTTCCACACAAGAGGACCAACTTCACACAAGTGGACCAACTTCCACACAGGAGGTCCAACTTCCACACAGGAGGTCCAACTTCCACACAGGAGGACCAACTTCCACACAAGAGGACCAACTTCCACACAGGAGGACCAACTTCCACACAGGAGGACCAACTTCCACACAAGAGGACCAACTTCCACACAAGTGGACAAACTTCCACACAAGAGGACCAACTTCCACACAGGAGGACCAACTTCCACACAAGAGGACCAACTTCCACACAAGAGGACCAACTTCCACACAGAGGACCAACTTCCACACAGGAGGACCAACTTCCACACAAGTGGACCAACTTCCACACAATGGACCAACTTCCACACAAGAGGACCAACTTCCACACAGGAGGACCAACTTCCACACAAGAGGACCAACTTCCACACAAGAGGACCAACTTCCACACAGAGGACCAACTTCCACACAAGAGGACCAACTTCCACACAGGAGGACCAACTTCCACACAAGAGGACCAACTTCCACACAAGAGGACCAACTTCCACACAAGTGGACCAACTTCCACACAAGAGGACCAACTTCCACACAGGAGGACCAACTTCCACACAAGAGGACCAACTTCCACACAAGAGGACCAACTTCCACACAAGAGGACCAACTTCCACACAGGAGGACCAACTTCCACACAAGAGGACCAACTTCCACACAGGAGGACCAACTTCCACACAAGAGGACCAACTTCCACACAGGAGGACCAACTTCCACACAGGGGACCAACTTCCACACAAGAGGACCAACTTCCACACAAGAGGACCAACTTCCACACAAGAGGACCAACTTCCACACAGGAGGACCAACTTCCACACAGGAGGACCAACTTCCACACAAGAGGACCAACTTCCACACAGGAGGACCAACTTCCACACAGGAGGACCAACTTCCACACAGGAGGACCAACTTCCACACAGGAGGACAACTTCCACACAGAGGACCAACTTCCACACAGGAGGACCAACTTCCACACAAGAGGACCAACTTCCACACAAGTGGACCAACTTCCACACAAGAGGACCAACTTCCACACAAGAGGACCAACTTCCACACAAGTGGACAACTTCCACACAAGTGGACCAACTTCCACACAAGAGGACCAACTTCCACACAAGAGGACCAACTTCCACACAAGAGGACCACTTCCACACAGGAGGACCAACTTCCACACAAGTGGACCAACTTCCACACAGGAGGACCAACTTCCACACAAGAGGACAAACTTCCACACAAGTGGACCAACTTCCACACAAGTGGACAAACTTCCACACAGGAGGACCAACTTCCACACAAGAGGACCAACTTCCACACAAGTGGACCAACTTCCACACAGGAGGTCCAACTTCCACACAAGTGGACCAACTTCCACACAAGTGGACCAACTTCCACACAAGTGGACCAACTTCCACACAAGTGGACCAACTCCACACAAGTGGACCAACTTCCACACAAGTGGACCAACTTCCACACAGGAGGTCCAACTTCCACACAGGAGGTCCAACTTCCACACAAGGGACCAACTTCCACACAAGTGGACCAACTTCCACACAAGTGGACAAACTTCCACACAAGTGGACAACTTCCACACAAGTGGACAAACTTCCACACAAGTGGACAAACTTCCACACAAGTGGACAACTTCCACACAGGAGGTCCAACTTCCACACAAGTGGACAAACTTCCACACAAGTGGACAACTTCCACACAGTGGACAAACTTCCACACAAGTGGACAAACTTCCACACAAGTGGACAAACTTCCACACAAGTGGACAACTTCCACACAAGAGGACCAACTTCCACACAGGAGGACCAACTTCCACACAAGTGGACAAACTTCCACACAAGTGGACAAACTTCCACACAAGTGGACAAACTTCCACACAGGAGGTCAACTTCCACACAAGTGGACAAACTTCCACACAAGTGGACAAACTTCCACACAGGAGGACCAACTTCCACACAAGTGGACAAACTTCCACACAAGTGGACAAACTTCCACACAAGTGGACAAACTTCCACACAGGAGGACCAACTTCCACACAAGTGGACAAACTTCCACACAAGGGACCAACTTCCACACAGGAGGACCAACTTCCACACAGGAGGACCAACTTCCACACAAGTGGACAAACTTCCACACAGGAGGACCAACTTCCACACAGGGGTCCAACTTCCACACAAGTGGACCAACTTCCACACAGGAGGTCCAACTTCCACACAAGTGGACCAACTCCACACAAGTGGACAAACTTCCACACAGGAGGTCCAACTTCCACACAAGTGGACCAACTTCCACACAAGTGGACAAACTTCCACACAGGAGGTCCAACTTCCACACAAGTGGACCAACTTCCACACAAGTGGACAACTTCCACACAGGAGTCCAACTTCCACACAGTAGTGACACCTTACTCACAGTAGTGACACCTTACTCACAGTTGTGACACCTTACTCACAGTAGTGACACCTTACTCACAGTAGTGACACCTTACTCACAGTAGTGACACCTTACTCACAGTAGTGACACCTTACTCACAGTTGTGACACCTTACTCACAGTTGTGACACCTTACTCACAGTAGTGACACCTTACTCACAGTAGTGACAACTTCCACACAGTAGTGACACCTTACTCACAGTAGTGACACCTTACTCACAGTATGACACCTTACAGTTGTGACACCTTACTCACAGTGTGACACCTTACTCACAGTAGTGACACCTTACTCACAGTAGTGACACCTTACTCACAGTTGTGACACCTTACTCACAGTAGTGACACTTACTCACAGTAGTGACAACTTCCACACAGTAGTGACACCTTACTCACAGTAGTGACACCTTACCCACAGTTGTGACACCTTACTCACAGTAGTGACAACTTCCACACAGTAGTGACACCTTACTCACAGTAGTGACACCTTACCCACAGTTGTGACACCTTACTCACAGTAGTGACACCTTACCCACAGTAGTGACACCTTACTCACAGTAGTGACACCTTACTCACAGTTGTGACACCTTACTCACAGTAGTGACAACTTCCACACAGTAGTGACACCTTACTCACAGTAGTGACAACTTCCACACAGTAGTGACACCTTACTCACAGTAGTGANCTCACAGTGTTAACTCACACCTTGCTTGTACACTCACAGTGTTAACACACACCTTGCTTGTACACTCACAGTGTTAACAAACACCTTGCTTGTACACTCACAGTGTTAACACACACACCTTGCTTGTACACTCACAGTGTTAACTCACACCTTGCTTGTACACTCACAGTGTTAACAAACACCTTGCTTGTACACTCACAGTGTTAACACACACCTTGCTTGTACACTCACAGTGTTAACTCACACCTTGCTTGTACACTCACAGTGTTAACTCACACCTTGCTTGTACACTCACAATGTTAACACACACGTTGCTTGTACATACATGTACGTATGTAGCTTAGATAAGTATTTTAAGAGCACTACAATCACCTTCTGTTTTTGATTGTTCAATAAATCACTAAACTATAAGTTTAACAGATCTCTCACCCTGTCCATCGAGGACAGAAGACAATGTATATATGCTGGTTAGCATTGCAAGAGTGTGGCCAGGTCTGAGGTAGAAAATAATACAAAACAAAACAAACAATTGTCAACAGCCACCACCCTCCGTGTCAGAGGTTACCCCCACTGTCACGGAAGAAAGAATTAAAAGAATGATTGATAGCACAGTAAGAGGCGAGATTGTCATTTGTAAGTGATGAGCTGTTTTGTTCTTCACCTTCACAGTGTTAATGTTTATGTGGTGGACAAGATGGCATACCCAATAAAAACGTGATACAGGAATTGGAAAATTCGTCACGGGGGAAGGCATGTCACTGTGTCAAGTTGTATTCATTTCGTTTATGCCAATCTTGACCAGACCATGTTGGGCACATACCGGAGAGCAACTTCTCATAAAATTTGGGTGAGGCGTGTTCAATAAATCACTAAACTATAAGTTTAACAGATCTCTCACCCTGTCCATCGAGGACAGAAGACAATGTATATATGCTGGTTAGCATTGCAAGAGTGTGGCCAGGTCTGAGGTAGAAAATAATACAAAACAAAACAAACAATTGTCAACAGCCACCACCCTCCGTGTCAGAGGTTGCCCCCACTGTCACGGAAGAAAGAATTAAAAGAATGATTGGTAGCACAGTAAGAGGCGAGATTGTCATTTGTAAGTGATGAGCTGTTTTGTTCTTCACCTTCACAGTGTTAATGTTTATGTGGTGGACAAGATGGCATACCCAATAAAAACGTGATACAGGAATTGGAAAATCCGTCACGGGGGAAGGCATGTCACTGTGTCAAGTTGTATTCATTTCGTTTATGCCAATCTTGACCAGACCATGTTGGGCACATACCGGAGAGCAACTTCTCATAAAATTTGGGTGAGGCGTGTTCAATAAATCACTAAACTATAAGTTTAACAGATCTCTCACCCTGTCCATCGAGGACAGAAGACAATGTATATATGCTGGTTAGCATTGCAAGAGTGTGGCCAGGTCTGAGGTAGAAAATAATACAAAACAAAACAAACAATTGTCAACAGCCACCACCCTCCGTGTCAGAGGTTGCCCCCACTGTCACGGAAGAAAGAATTAAAAGAATGATTGATAGCACAGTAAGAGGCGAGATTGTCATTTGTAAGTGATGAGCTGTTTTGTTCTTCACCTTCACAGTGTTAATGTTTATGTGGTGGACAAGATGGCATACCCAATAAAACGTGATACAGGAATTGGAAAATTCGTCACGGGGGAAGGCATGTCACTGTGTCAAGTTGTATTCATTTCGTTTATGCCAATCTTGACCAGACCATGTTGGGCACATACCGGAGAGCAACTTCTCATAAAATTTGGGTGAGGCCAGCCCCAAAGGTCTGGTCTACAACCTAAGACATTAATTCTTTAAAAAGATAGAGAGGAATTAATAAGTAACACCGGGATCAGGAATATAATAGTATTCTCTGAGAGGAACAAATGTAGGCTATATTAGACTACAGGGAGTGACTTTAGACTACAGGGAGTGACTTTAGACTACAGTGAGTGACTTTAGACTACAAGAAGAGACTTTAGACAACAAAGGAGACTACATTAGACTACAGGGAGTGACTTTAGACTACAGGAGTGACTTTAGACTACAAGAAGACTTTAGACAACAAGGAGACTTTAGACTACAAGAAGAGACTTTAGACTACATGAAGTGACTTCAGACTACAGGAAATGACCTTAGACTACAGGAAGTGACCTTAGACTACAGGGAGTGACTTTAAACTACAAGGAGAGACTTTAGACTACAGGGAGTGACTTTAGACTCCAGGGAGTGACTTTAGACTCCAGGGAGTGACTTTAGACTACAGGGAGTGACTTTAGACTACAGGGAGTGACTTTAGACTACAAGGAGAGACTTTAGACTACAGGGAGTGACTTTAGACTAAAAGGAGAGACTTTAGAGTACAGGGAGTGACTTTAGACTACAGGGAGTGACTTTAGACTACAAAGAGAGAATTTAGACTACAAGGAGAAACTTTAGACTACAAGGAGTGATTTTAGACTACAAGGAGAGACTTTAGACTACAGGAAGTGACATTAGACTACAGGAAATGACCTTAGACTACAGGGAGTGACTTTAGACTACAGGGAGTGATTTTAAACTACAAGGAGATACTTTAGACTACAGGAAGTGACTTTAGACTACAGGGAGTGACTTAAGACTACAAGGAGAGAATTTAGGCTACAGGAAGTGACTTTAGACTACAAGGAGAGACTTTAGACTGCAAGGAGAAACTTTAGACTACAAGGAGAGACTTTAGACTAGAGGGAGTGACTTTAGACTACAAGGAGAGACTTTAGACTACAAGGAGAGACTTTAGACTACAGGGAGTAACTTTAGACTACAAGAAGAGACTTTAGACTAAAAGGAGAGACTTTAGACTACAGGGAGTGACTTTAGACTACAAGAAGAGACTTTAGACTACAGGGAGTGACTTTAGACTACAAGGAGAGACTTTAGACTACAGGGAGTGACTTTAGACTACAAGGAGTGACTTTAGACTACAAGGAGAGACTTTAGACTACAAGGAGAGACTTTAGACTACAAGGAGAGACTTTAGACTAAAAGGAGAGACTTTAGACTACAGGGAGTGACTTTAGACTACAAAGAGAGACTTTAGACTACAGGGAGTAACTTTAGACTACAAGGAGAGACTTTAGACTACAAGGAGTAACTTTAGACTACAAGGAGAGACTTTAGTCAACAGGGAGTGACTTTAGACTATAGGGAGTGACTTTAGACTACAAGCAAGACTTAGACTACATGGAGAGACTTTAGACTACAGGGAGTGACTTTAGACTACAAGGAGAGACTTTAGACTACAAGGAGTGACTTTAGACTACAAGCAGAGACTTTAGACTACATGGAGAGACTTTAGACTACAGGGAGTGACTTTAGACAACAAGGAGTGACTTTAGACTACAGGGAGTGACTTTAGACTACAGGGAGTGACTATAGACTACAGGGAGTGACTTTACACTACAGGGAGTGACTTTAGACAACAGGGAGTGACTTTGGACTACAGGGAGTGACTTTAGACTACAGGGAGTGACTATAGACTACAGGGAGTGACTTTACACTACAGGGAGTGACTATAGACTACAGGGAGTGACTTTACACTACAGGGAGTGACTATAGACTACAGGGAGTGACTTTAGACTACAGGGAGTGACTTTACACTACAGGGAGTGACTTTACACTACAGGGAGTGACTATAGACTACAGGGAGTGACTTTACACTACAGGGAGTGACTTTACATTACAGGGAGTGACTATAGACTACAGGGAGTGACTTTACACTACAGGGAGTGACTATAGACTACAGGGAGTGACTTTACACTACAGGGAGTGACTATAGACTACAGGGAGTGACTTTACATTACAGGGAGTGACTATAGACTACAGGGAGTGACTTTACACTACAGGGAGTGACTTTAGACTACAGGGAGTGACTTTAGACTACAGGGAGTGACTATAGACTACAGGGAGTGACTTTAGACTACAGGGAGTGACTATAGACTACAGGGAGTGACTTTAGACTACAGGGAGTGACTATAGACTACAGGGAGTGACTTTAGACTACAGGGAGTGACTATAGACTACAGGGAGTGACTTTACATTACAGGGAGTGACTATAGACTACAGGGAGTGACTTTACACTACAGGGAGTGACTATAGACTACAGGGAGTGACTATAGACTACAGGGAGTGACTTTACACTACAGGGAGTGACTATAGACTACAGGGAGTGACTATAGACTACAGGGAGTGACTATAGACTACAGGGAGTGACTTTACACTACAGGGAGTGACTTTAGACTACAGGGAGTGACTATAGACTACAGGGAGTGACTATAGACTACAGGGAGTGACTTTAGACTACAGGGACTGACTTTACACTACAGGGAGTGACTATAGACTACAGGGAGTGACTTTAGACTACAGGGAGTGACTTTAGACTACAGGGAGTGACTTTAGACTACAGGGAGTGACTATAGACTACAGGGAGTGACTTTAGACTACAGGGAGTGACTTTAGACTACAGGGAGTGACTATAGACTACAGGGAGTGACTATAGACTACAGGGAGTGACTTTAGACTACAGGGAGTGACTGTAGACTACAGGGAGTGACTATAGACTACAGGGACTGACTTTACACTACAGGGAGTGACTATAGACTACAGGGAGTGACTATAGACTACAGGGAGTGACTGTAGACTACAGGGAGTGACTTTTCACTACAGGGACTGACTTTACACTACAGGGAGTGACTATAGACTACAGGGACTGACTTTAGACTACAGGGACTGACTTTACACTACAGGGAGTGACTATAGACTACAGGGAGTGACTATAGACTACAGGGACTGACTTTACACTACAGGGAGTGACTTTAGACTACAGGGAGTGACTATAGACTACAGGGAGTGACTATAGACTACAGGGAGTGACTTTACACTACAGGGACTGACTTTACACTACAGGGAGTGACTATAGACTACAGGGAGTGACTTTAGACTACAGGGAGTGACTATAGACTACAGGGAGTGACTATAGACTACAGGGACTGACTTTACACTACAGGGAGTGACTTTAGACTACATGGACTGACTTTACACTACAGGGAGTGACTTTAGACTACAGGGACTGACTTTACACTACAGGGAGTGACTTTAGACTACAGGGACTGACTTTGCACAACAGGGAGTGACTTTAGACTACAGGGAGTGACTTTACACTACAGGGAGTGACTTTAGACTACAGGGACTGACTTTACACTACAGGGAGTGACTTTAGACTACAGGGAGTGACTTTAGACTACAGGGAGTGACTTTAGACTACAGGGAGTGACTTTAGACTACAGGGAGTGACTATAGACTACAGGGAGTGACTATAGACTACAGGGAGTGACTATAGACTACAGGGAGTGACTTTAGACTACAGGGAGTGACTATAGACTACAGGGAGTGACTATAGACTACAGGGAGTGACGTTACACTACAGGGACTGACTTTACACTACAGGGAGTGACTATAGACTACAGGGAGTGACTATAGACTACAGGGACTGACTTTACACTACAGGGAGTGACTATAGACTACAGGGAGTGACTTTAGACTACAGGGACTGACTTTACACTACAGGGAGTGACTTAGACTACAGGGACTGACTTTACACTACAGGGACTTTACTTTAGACTGTACTTTAGACTACAGGGACTGACTTTACACTACAGGGAGTGACTTTACACTACAGGGAGTGACTATAGACTACACAATACCGGGCACACACCAGCACACAATACTCAAGAGTTCGAGCACATAATGACCAGAGATCACACTATAACATAGATCACGTCCGCAAGCCAACACCAACAGTATAACAGGACATAAATATATTCCCCGCTATGCACCAAGTCAATGTTTTGTAAAGGGCCAAATCTAAGAACTTTACCGTCAAGATAGTATGAAATCATATGCTTATTAAAATAAAATAAACAAATTACAGCAAAAATTAACAAGAGCAGTCAACAGTTAACAAGAGCCGTCAACAGTTAACAAGAGCCGTCAACAGTTAACAAGAGCAGTCAACAGTTAACAAGAGCCGTCAACAGTTAACAAGAGCCGTCAACAGTTAACAAAAGCAGTCAACAGTTAACAAGAGCCGTCAACAGTTAACAAGAGCCGTCAACAGTTAACAAAAGAAGTCAACAGTTAACAAGAGCCGTCAACAGTTAACAAAAGCAGTCAACAGTTAACAAAAGCAGTCAACAGTTAACAAGAGCCGTCAACAGTTAACAAGAGCTGTCAACAGTTAACAAGAGCCGTCAACAGTTAACAAGAGCAGTCAACAATTAACAAGAGCTGTCAACAATTAACAAGAGCAGTCAACAGTTAACAAGAGCTGTCAACAGTTAACAAGAGCAGTCAACAATTAACAAGAGCTGTCAACAGTTAACAAGAGCAGTCAACAATTAACAAGAGCCGTCAACAGTTAACAAGAGCAGTCAACAATTAACAAGAGCTGTCAACAGTTAACAAGAGCAGTCAACAATTAACAAGAGCTGTCAACAGTTAACAAGAGCCGTCAACAGTTAACAAGAGCAGTCAACAATTAACAAGAGCCGTCAACAGTTAACAAGAGCCGTCAACAGTTAACAAGAGCCGTCTACAGTTAACAAGAGCCGTCAACAGTTAACAAGAGCCGTCAACAGTTAACAAGAGCAGTCAACAATTAACAAGAGCCGTCAACAATTAACAAGAGCCGTGTACAGTTAACAAGAGCAGTCAACAATTAACAAGAGCCGTGTACAGTTAACAAGAGCCGTCAACAGTTAACAAGAGCCGTCAACAGTTAACAAGAGCAGTCAACAATTAACAAGAGCCGTCAACAATTAACAAGAGCCGTGTACAGTTAACAAGAGCAGTCAACAATTAACAAGAGCCGTCTACAGTTAACAAGAGCAGTCAACAATTAACAAGAGCAGTCAACAGTTAACAAGAGCCGTCAACAGTTAACAAGAGCAGTCAACAATTAACAAGAGCAGTCAACAATTAACAAGAGCCGTCAACAGTTAACAAGAGCAGTCAACAATTAACAAGAGCCGTGTACAGTTAACAAGAGCAGTCAACAATTAACAAGAGCCGTGTACAGTTAACAAGAGCAGTCAACAGTTAACAAGAGCAGTCAACAATTAACAAGAGCCGTGTACAGTTAACAAGAGCTGTCACAGTTAACAAGAGCCGTCAACAGTTAACAAGAGCAGTCAACAATTAACAAGAGCCGTCAACAGTTAACAAGAGCAGTCAACAATTAACAAGAGCCGTGTACAGTTAACAAGAGCAGTCAACAATTAACAAGAGCAGTCAACAATTAACAAGAGCCGTGTACAGTTAACAAGAGCTGTCAACAGTTAACAAGAGCAGTCAACAATTAACAAGAGCCGTCAACAATTAACAAGAGCAGTCAACAATTAACAAGAGCAGTCAACAATTAACAAGAGCCGTCAACAATTAACAAGAGCCGTCAACAATTAATAAGAGCCGTCAACAATTAACAAGAGCCGTCAAGACAAGAATGTTTCTGTACTTGTGAAACAATGGAAGCTTCAGTAATAGTTTTGGCGCTCTTCCTGGCGCGGCCTGACCGTGTCGGTGGCGGCCCCAGAGACTGACACTTGCCGCCTCTCCCCACTCGGGCCGTGTTCCCCCGGCGTCAGGTCACGTCCAGGCCGTCTTGTCACGGGTCATATCGTGACCCGTGACCAGGACGTGACGCTATGTAACTATCTCCCTGGATGGTTCACACATTGTCTTATAACCATTTTGCGGTTACCAAATTGGGGTTTGTGACGCTGTAATTCGGTTATATATATGGGAGGCTGTAGCCCTGTCGTGTCACACGTCCACCTGAATTTCTACGGAACCGGTTGGGCAGTCTCTGTGTTGATTTGTATTGGTCAAGGGTGATTGTCGAGTTAATTAGTTGTTCAGGCGTTGACAATATACTCTCACAGGAAATCAATTACCGAATTCTGTAAAGTACTTTAGTTGGGCTGATACAGTACCTTAGTTGGGCTGATACAGTACCTTAGTTGGGCTGATACAGTACCTTAGTTGGGCTGATACAGTACCTTAGTAGGGCTGATACAGTACCTTAGTAGGGCTGATACAGTACCTTAGTTGGGCTGATACAGTACCTTAGTTGGGCTGATACAGTACCTTAGTTGGGCTGATACAGTACCTTAGTTGGGCTGATACAGTACCTTAGTTGGGCTGATACAGTACCTTAGTAGGCTGATACAGTACCTTAGTAGTGCTGATACAGTACCTTAGTTGGGCTGATACAGTACCTTAGTTGGGCTGATACAGTACCTTAGTTGGGCTGATACAGTACCTTAGTAGGGCTGATACAGTACCTTAGTAGTGCTGATACAGTACCTTAGTTGGGCTGATGCACTACCTTAGTTGGGCTGATACACTACCTTAGTAGGGCTGATACACTACCTTAGTAGTGCTGATACAGTACCTTAGTTGGGCTGATACACTACCTTAGTTGGGCTGATACAGTACCTTAGTTGGGCTGATACAGTACCTTAGTTGGGCTGATACAGTACCTTAGTAGTGCTGATACAGTACCTTAGTAGGGCTGATACAGTACCTTAGTAGTGCTGATACAGTACCTTAGTTGGGCTGATACACTACCTTAGTTGGGCTGATACACTACCTTAGTTGGGCTGATACAGTACCTTAGTTGGGCTGATACAGTACCTTAGTTGGGCTGATACAGTACCTTAGTTGGGCTGATACAGTACCTTAGTAGTGCTGATACAGTACCTTAGTTGGGCTGATGCACTACCTTAGTTGGGCTGATACACTACCTTAGTTGGGCTGATACAGTACCTTAGTTGGGCTGATACAGTACCTTAGTTGGGCTGATACACTACCTTAGTTGGGCTGATACAGTACCTTAGTTGGGCTGATACAGTACCTTAGTTGGGCTGATACAGTACCTTAGTTGGGCTGATACAGTACCTTAGTTGGGCTGATACAGTACCTTAGTTGGGCTGATACACTACCTTAGTTGGGCTGATACAGTACCTTAGTTGGGCTGATACACTACCTTAGTTGGGCTGATACAGTACCTTAGTAGTGCTGATACAGTACCTTAGTTGGGCTGATACACTACCTTAGTTGGGCTGATACAGTACCTTAGTTGGGCTGATACAGTACCTTAGTTGGGCTGATACAGTACCTTAGTTGGGCTGATACAGTACCTTAGTTGGGCTGATACAGTACCTTAGTTGGGCTGATACACTACCTTAGTTGGGCTGATACACTACCTTAGTTGGGCTGATACAGTACCTCAGTAGGGCTGATACAGTACCTCAGTAGGGCTGATACAGTACCTCAGTAGGGCTGATACAGTTGGACAGGGGTTTCCTGCCTCCGAAATCTTTCCTATTGGCCCTATCTGAAACATAATACAGGGTACAAAACACAATCAAATCTTCCCATAGTAGAAAAACAGCATGTCAA
>WNGS01003163.1:9797-22865 GCA_020271785.1 Procambarus virginalis
CCCGATCCACCCATAGACGTGTAGACTTGATATTGTATTTTAAATTAGCGTGTTCATTATCGCTGAGTATAAGCCATTTATCGGGTTGAAGTTCGAGCCGCACCCTAATGTCCACATTATCCAAAACGTATTCACTAACTGATGTGACATCCAGCATTAGTTTAAAACAAGTATTCACACCACTCTTTTTCATATCAGTCATCCGTTGCTTCTCCCCAGCCGAGGCGTTAGTGAAATAACCAGCTTCAATTTTACCAGGATCGACACGGATAAAAAACTGTGACAGTTTAATCATAGTGGCTAACCTTACACCCAGAAATTGTAGATAATAACTTTAACGTACGAGAAGAGGTCGAGTGAGGGGGAAGACGCATCGTGCGCGCTCCGTCAAAATCGTGACATTAACCGGATTTCTTAGGTCTACTGCCATGGATTACTGATTACAGACATAACAAAGTGCATAGTGACCCGCTGGAAATTGAAAAATATTCATTAACAATAGAACTTTGCGTTAACTAGGGAATAAACGGGAGACCACATGTGAGCCAGTGCACGAGGCTTTGTGTACATGCGTGTATGAGAAAAAATAGTGAACGGTGTTTCGTGGAACAGTGAAGTGGAACGGGTATCACAACAACATAAAAGTTGGAAGTGAAGGAAAATTTGTGCATAGAATATTATAATATAGAATACTAGAATATAGAATAGTGGCAAGAGGCGGCAATCAGTGGTTACAAATCGAGTAACTGGAAACTGGTGACATCTACCTGGGGCAACAAGAGGTCACCTGCACGACCGGGATCAGCTTCGCCACCCTACGCTAAGTACCTGCTATATACTTTGAACAAAACAACATACATAATATTACAATATACGGTATACATATAATATTATAAATATTAAACATATAATATATATACATATAATTTTATAAAGAGTTAAAAGGACTGACATCACAAGTGATCCATACAGTGAACCACAAATACAATACAATACATCAGACAATGGAGAAGTGTGGCGAGTGTTCGGGAGCACTAGGAAAACGTAATGTAGGCGTTAAGTGTTGCATTTGTAACATAAGATTCCACCTGGGATGTACAGAATATCTCCAGGATGCACAAAAAGGCAAGGAGTTTTCTGGTTTGCAAGAATGACAGATTAATGTTAGAGAACATAACTACACTGATGAAAAACATTCCCGAGTCACAGAGATTGCCATTCACAGATAAGCTACCAGTGATATATGCGGACTGGGAAAAGACAACATTGGTTAACGACCAAAACCCAGGAACAGATAGTTTAGAGAACCGCAGCAGTAATGTGGGGAAGAGGTATTGTAGTACATAATAACAGCAATATTGCAGAGCCAGGTAATATAAACGATGAGAGCAACAGTGCAACAGAGTGCATAAATGAAGGAATTAGGACGAAAAGCGGAGATGGCTCCAAAAAAGAGGTAGACAAGACAGACACAGATATAAATACCTTGAAAAACGCAAAACCGGAACACATTTGCAAATTCTACGCTAAAGGAATATGCAAATATGGAAAATTAGGAACAAAATGGTATTTTCTGCATCCTCGAAAATGCAGGAACATGCTGGCGAGGGGTACATGCCGTTTTGGAACAGGGTGTAGATACTTCCACCCCAAATTATGTCAATCTTCAGTTAGGGACAAAAAATGCTACAATCTTCAGTGTCCGGAATTCCACGTAAGAGGTACACAACGTTATAGACGGGAAGATCATATGACACTACTGGCAATTTTTTAGAGGAAGGCAGAAACAGAGTAGAAAATATAAGAGAGAAGAACAGTCAGATGGAACCACCACAGGATTACAGAGGGGAAGGGAGATACCCACAAGACTGGAATACACATTACCAACGAATACACAGGTACTACACCCCACAACACCCGCCCCACTACCGAAACTGGACGAATCAATTCGGAAACAACACACCGCAAACACAGTGGCCTCCTTACCGGAGCCTCAGATATTAACACCAAGTAAGGCATCCAGCACTTCCACTAACACGATAACATCATTTATATTTGCCAACATTCAAGGTATAAAAACACGCAAATCCAACAAAGTTCACTTTATAGATGGTCTCCTTCATGAGGCAAATGCAGTGTTTGCAGCCCTAACAGAAACCCATACAAGGACTATCATGATGGTGAATATGGATCTCAGAGTACAATCTTTCAGATGTGATAGGAAACACCGGCTTCAGGGTGGGGTCAGCCTATACATCAAAGACACACTCATCTGTACTGAGCTGCTAAACCCTCAAATGATATAGAAGTGCTGATAATCAAAATAGAGATCCTAAATGTAGTTATTGTCCTTGTATATAAGTCACCGGAGGCAAACCCTCAGCAGTTTAAAGACCAACTAATGAAAGTAGAACACTGCTTGGAAAACCTCACAATCCAGCTCCGAACATCATTCTGCTTGGGGACTTCAACCTACGGCACCTGAAATGGAAGCACCTAGCTAATACAGTAATATCAGAAAGAATACCAGGAAGTAGCCTTAATGAACAGGCACATGCAAATGACCTGCTACGGATGTGCGACAGGTTTGCCTTAACCAACAAATAGTAGAACCAACTAGGAAGGAGAACACGCTGGACCTCATTTTCACTATAATGATGAATTGATCAGGAACATAATGATTACAAATACCTGTTACTCAGATCACAACTTAATTGAAGTTATGACAAACATGGGGAATAGACCTTCAAAACCAGTCCAGATTCCCGGTGGAGGAGATTTCAGCAAATTCAACTTCAATAATAAACAGATAAACTGGGAGCAAATAAACCAGGACTTCACAGAAATAACCTGGGAAGAACAACTAGAAAATGCGAACCTGAACCAGTGCCTGGAAAAAATAAGCTCAGTAGCACTAGAAATATGTACAAACCGCATCCCCCTAAGAAAAAAGAGGAAGAGATGCAGATTGGAACGAGAACATCGGAGTAGGGAAAAGGGGGACTACGACCGTGCGCGCCATCTGGCCAGGTGAGCTCATTAGAGCCAGCTGGCTATGTGGTGCTCAGGTATGTAGCCACATAATGTTGTAAGGGGGTTTTCCCGGAAGTTGGGGCGTGTCGGACGCGTGTAAGCGTCCGGTGTTTGGGTATGTGGTCAGGGAAGATTGTGGTCAAGTTGTTTGGGGGGTAGGAGAGTATGTAGGACTATGTGGTATGTGGTTATGTTGTTAAGAGTAAATGAATATGTATGTTTGTTTTCCGTAGACTTAATCATGTGTGAGCATCTGGTGTTTGGGTATGTGGTCAGGGAAGATTGGGCTCATGTTGTTTTGGGGTGTAGGGGAGTATGTAGGGCTATGTGGTATGTGCTAAAGTAAGAGGTAAGTGGATATGTTGTTGAGAGTAAATGAATATGTATGTTTGTTTTCCATAGACTTAATCCTGTGTGTAGATAATAGTTTATGATTAAAGACTATGTATTGTTATGCGCCTAGAGTATGTGGTGAGTGCTCTAGAAGGTCCAACATATGTTGTTGGGGTAGGGGAGGGACAGGGGTGAGGGAGGGAGAGGATAGGGAGTCTGAGGGAGAGTGAGGGGATCCCCCCTCGGTGAGAGCCATTTTGTGGTTTGTCAGCTTCCGTTGGGTAGGGGGTGGAAGCTAAGTGCTTGGTATGCGGACATGTGGAGGGAGGGGGGACCCCCCAATACCTGAGAGGGGGCAGGGAGTTAAGACGAGAGAAGGAGGGGAAAGTGAGGGGACATCCATTATCCATGAAGTGCCAGGAGGGTAGGAGAGAAAGAAAGAGGCAGACAGACAGACAGACAGACAGACAGACAGACAGACAGACAGACAGACCGGAGGGTAGGAGGAGAAGGGAGTGGCCGCAGGAAGTGAACCATTAACCTTAAGTACTTTTCGATGTCTTAGAGCGGACTGAGAGATGCTCTCCCCCAACAGGCCATCACCTGTCAACCATCAATCAATCACTTCTCATTTGACCGGAAACGTTTCTCTTTTCTAGCGTAGGTGGCGTCATATCTCCCCTCAGCAGAGATTATATGCAATAAAACGGGGGAAAGTAAACACATTATATAAATTTATTTCTTTTATTAAACACTTAAGCGATTTACAACGATAATAATAATAATAATAATAAGCTGGTCATCCTAGCCAATCATCCAATCTGTAGACAGATAGATTGGGAGTCCTTCATCCACTCCATTGATCCTTCCCAGTCATAAAGGCAGGACACAAAGGGTCAAGGACAACCCTCAATTCATTTTAGCTAATCAAGTTACAATCATGACGCGTCAGTTAGAAAATTCAAATAAGTCTGCACATCAACGCGTGAGACGTGATCACTACCTACAAATTTTGTTAACTGTGATCCCAACATCGGCTCTCCCAATAAATATCATTGAAATGTAAGCGTGTTTTCTCAATCTCTATCACCTCTTCTTCCTACACCCATTATTGCTGTGCAGACCTTATAAAACACAAAGGCGTTATCATAGGAAGACAATGACACAGAATGTTCAAGACTCCTGAATGAGTGAAACATCAACCCGTCTCGTTAGGGTCTAACCTTCATGCTGGTTTGAGGTGTAGTGACATGGGCGAGGTAGTGGGATGACCCTACCCTCACCCCATCCACCCCCACCATTCCCCCATCCCCACTCCCACCCCTCCTTTCCATGCCCAAACCATTGAGCATCACTTCACCCTTCCCAGACCGGATGTTCTGTTCAAAGCCTTTAGTATTATTTCTGATCATATGTGTAACCTTGTATCGTAACGTGACCAACATGGTATCATCATTCTTTGCTCAAATAGCATTTTTAAGAGTAACGAGAGTCATAAGGTGATCTTCAATCTTATTATTTTTATAACAAATCATAATTTTTTTTTGTAAACACATCTGCATGGGATACACATAGCAGTCAGTCAGTGGTCTCTCTCTCTCTCTCTCTCTCTCTCTCTCTCTCTCTCTCTCTCTCTCTCTCTCTCTCTCTCTCTCTCTATTCAGATCATTTAATAGCTGGGAAAAGTAACATCATTTCCTTTCTCCTGATGCCGCTGTTCACATATTTTGTTTGTTTTTTTCCTTTTACTTAGACGGACAGCCCACCAGAGGATGGAAGACTAATGTCAATTTTCAGCCCCATCACTCTTACCCTTTATAATCTTGTAACGTAACGTGAGCAACACGCTATGCTAACATCGTTCTTTGCCCAAATATCATTTTAAGAGTAACGAGCAACTTTCTGTCCGATGTCTGAATAACAATATTGAAAATGTGATCCGTGTTTTGCCCTTACATTCCAAACACAATAAAAATATTAGCACGAGCTTGTTTAGTGGAAAGTCATAGTCTCACTACTATTATTAAATTGACTTGTTCATTATCCAGAGTTCAAGGTTGTCTCTAAGACCTACATTATCCAAATGTGAAACAGCGATCGATGAGAATAAGACCGGATGAGACGATAGTGAAATAGTTAGCTCTAGGTTATGACTATCATTACGTAACGGGGAAAACTTCTTTCTGTCTGATGATCAAATAGCATTTTTGAAAAATGACATCAGCTTGGTCTTATGTCATTAGGACTGTATTGCACTGTGCGCAACAGTAGACTCGTAATATCATAGCAAGACAATGTCTCAGAATGTTCAACGCTCTCATACTGAAGGAGTGAGTGAGGCACTTAGTAACGTAATGTGGAAATCATCTTTCTGTCCGATGTCCGAATATCATTATTGAAATGTGAGCCACGTTTAGCCAAACACATCACAATATCTCCATTACATCTCTTTCCATATAAATATTACTGTCTACAGTTTTAGCCCCTGTAACAGCTGTAACGTAACGTAACGCTGAAAACATCAACTTTCTGCAATCCAGAATATCATTCTCTCTCTCTCGCTCTATTCAGATCATTAAATAGGGAAAAGTAACATCATTTCCTTTCTCCTGATGCCGCTGTTCACGTATCTTTTTTTTGTCTTCCTTTCACTTAGACGGATAGCTCACCAGAGGATAGAAAACTAATGTTAATTTTTCGAACTTCATTCTGTCTGTCTGATAATCAAATACCATTTGAAAAAAATGACGTTAGGTTGGTCTTATGCCATTAGGACTGTATGGCACTGCTGGCATCAGTATTAATATCATAGCAAGACAATGTCACAGAATGTTCAACGTTCTTATCCCATAACAACACATAATGTAGAGTTACCATCCCATTCCTCACGTGATAAACAGAGGACTTACCACGCTGGAAGACAAACAGAAAAGTTTGGAGAGACATGATCACCACCTGCAAATTCTAATACAGAGACTGGTGTTAGCATAGTGGGTGAAAAAATAGTTTATCCTTCTCTCTCTCTCTTAATACGTTTTTATTCAATAACTAGTAGACATATCATAACATATTGCAGTTACATATTCATAATGCAGTTACATATTTATCATAACATAAGGCACTTACAAATTTATCATGGTAAAACATACATACATTAGCGAAACTGCCGTCCAAAATATACCACATGACTGAGGGAGCGAGCATTCGAGCAGTGTACCTCTCGATGTCTGTCTATCACATGACTGGGTTAATGACCACATTATCCCACACTATACCCGCTCCTGCTTACCCCTTACACTTAGTAACATAACGTGGAAATCAACTTTCTGTCTGATGTCCAAATAACATTATTGAAAATGTGAACCATGTTTTACCATTACATCCAAACACAAATAAAATATTTACGCAGGCCTGTTCAGTTCTTGTAACACTTTATATCGTTACGTAACGTAACGTAACGTGGAAATCATCTTTCTCTTTGATGACCAAATAACATTTTTGAAAAATGTGAAGCTTTGTAGATTTAATTTTAAACAAAGGACGGCCACCAGTCCACGAACTAAGAGGGGAGAGTTAGGAAGAAAGACTTTGTGAAATATGCACAGAAGAGTTGGGGAGATGTGTTCACCACATACAAATTCTAATATTTTTTTTGTTAACTGAGTGATCACAACATATACCTCCTGATCTCTTGTCCTGCCTCGCACTAGTCAATAAGCACAATTTTGTGTCATTTCTTGACTAAAATAGCACTCCGAAACATCTTTGCACTTTAAATTTTTCATTAACACATGCACAACCATCAAAGGGAATCTGACTACTGCACGGATGTCTTGTGTGTTAAATAATCGGTCATTACCTAGCTTATCATTTTCTTTGAGAAACTTATATGTGGTGATCATATCTCCAGAGTCCACACAATAACCCACATATCACCCATCTTCCGTTTTCAAATCACAGCTCACATCTAATTTACTGTTATTTTTTTGTTTGCAGAAACTATGTTTTGAGAATATGCACAATGTGACCAATTACTGTTCGTATCATCAAACTCCTTTCAGTCATCAAAACAAGCAGAGGTGCAGCATAATCCACCATAGATCGGATGTTTGCAAGGTACATCATTTTGACAGTTCTGACACTGTCCAGCTTTAGCGAGATGACTGTGCGCAACAGTAGCCCAGCGAAAACATAGACTTTTAATATCGTATCAAGACAATGACACAGAATGTTCAGCACTCTTAATAATTTTATTCAAGCACTGATAACATAGCATAATGTAAGATTTTTTTTCACATTTCATATCGCGTGTGTGGATTTAGTTTTAACAAAAAAGTGAAGCACGAGATCATGAACTAATAGGGTTGAGATAGGAGGAAAGGCTTTGCAGAAGATCGAAGAGCTGAGGAGACATGTTCGCTACCTACATTACTATTATTTTTTGCAGACCTGCAGACCTGACCAGAAAAGCAGTCAGTCAGTCAAACATTTTATAGTTTATAGTTTTTCACTTTAAAAAAACAGGGACTACTAGTCTTCAATTTTTTCTTCTATCAAATCAAATAGCCATGAGGGCTACTACTACATGACTGCAGGAGCGAGCATTTCGAGCGGTGTACCTATTGTTGTTATCTTTTGCATGACTAGGTTAGGGAGCACAATATCACACACCATACCTGCTACTAGTCAATAAACACAATTTTGTATCATTTCGTGACTAAAATAGCACTCTGAAACATCTTTGCACATTTTAATTTTACATTGTCACATGCACAGCCATCAAAGGGAAACCTCACTTCTGCATGGATGTATAGTGTGCTAAATAAAATGTCCTTACATAGCTTATCATTTTCTTTGAGAAACTTGTATGTGGTGATCATATCCCCGACTCCGCACAAATAACCCACACATCACCCAACTTCTGTTTTCAAATCTTAGCTCGCATCTAATTTGACGCTTTTTTCAGAAAACTAAGTTTTGAGAATATGCACAAAGTCAGCAATTACTATTCGTATCATCAAAGTTATTCTTAGAGTTTTTTTTTAGTTTAAAAAAATACTTCCACCATCCTACATCCATATTGAGAGAGAAGGTAAACATAACTTGGTTATTGCATCTAGTTTTTAGAAGGGTTTGAATAAAAAGTCATGTTCCATAAAAAAATAATATTTTACAGCGTCCATTATTTATGAGCAGTAAGAGGGAAACGGGATCCACACATACAATTTCCAAGCATTACAACGCAAACGAGGTAAACATATCATGAAAAACGACAATGATGTAGTATGCATTTAGTCAGCTAGTCAAAACTTAACATATGCGATATGATTTCACAGTTTTAACCTTTGCAAGTTTTTCAATGTTTTCTCTTCACTTGTGCTAAGTGAGCCAGACAAAATGTGGCATTGCATTCCCTCTGGAAGACAGAAGAGTTTGGGGAGACGCGATCACTACCCACACTACCTCCTCCTCTTTCTCTTATTAGTCAGTAAACATCCTTTGCATCATTTCTTGACTAAAATAGCACTCCAAAACATATGTGGCCATTTTTATTGTCATTGTTCCACTTATAGTCAACAATTTGTTTCACAGAGTGATGAGTTATGCATAGTGACGAGATTTCACGGTGAGCATAGTTTTAAGAGAGTTCACACAAGAGAGTTCACACTGTATTAATTACGGTCGTGGTTATGTTATGTTATGTTTATGAAAATCATTGCTTCTTATTTTTAGCCATTTTCACTTCGCTCTGCTTTTCAGTCTTCTCATGTTCTTTCAAATAAAGTTTGCTTACTGTTTTTTCCACTAGATGCTTCACACTACATATATTAATCAACTTTCAAATTCTTTACAACTTCAGTTCAGTTTCTTTTCAATATCACAGCTTTTATTGTTTCCCCTGTCGGTATCTAGTTCAGGACATCATATTATCAATGTCATTACAGTTTGTCAACACGTGCACTTGACTTGACTTATTTATATTTTCTCATTCTTTTCAAATAATTTATATTCGGTAACCATGTTCCCGTCTCCACTCCAAACCAGGACCTACGGTCCCGACTCGGACCGCAGGTCCGGTTTGGAGTGGAGACGGGAACATGGTTACCGAATATAAATTATTTGAAAAGAATGAGAAAATATAAATAAGTCAAGTCAAGTGCACGTGTTGACAAACTGTAATGACATTGATAATATGATGTCCTGAACTAGATACCGACAGGGGAAACAATAAAAGCTGTGATATTGAAAAGAAACTGAACTGAAGTTGTAAAGAATTTGAAAGTTGATTAATATATGTAGTGTGAAGCATCTAGTGGAAAAAACAGTAAGCAAACTTTATTTGAAAGAACATGAGAAGACTGAAAAGCAGAGCGAAGTGAAAATGGCTAAAAATAAGAAGCAATGATTTTCATAAACATAACATAACATAACCACGACCGTAATTAATACAGTGTGAACTCTCTTGTGTGAACTCTCTTAAAACTATGCTCACCGTGAAATCTCGTCACTATGCATAACTCATCACTCTGTGAAACAAATTGTTGACTATAAGTGGAACAATGACAATAAAAATGGCCACATATGTTTTGGAGTGCTATTTTAGTCAAGAAATGATGCAAAGGATGTTTACTGACTAATAAGAGAAAGAGGAGGAGGTAGTGTGGGTAGTGATCGCGTCTCCCCAAACTCTTCTGTCTTCCAGAGGGAATGCAATGCCACATTTTGTCTGGCTCACTTAGCACAAGTGAAGAGAAAACATTGAAAAACTTGCAAAGGTTAAAACTGTGAAATCATATCGCATATGTTAAGTTTTGACTAGCTGACTAAATGCATACTACATCATTGTCGTTTTTCATGATATGTTTACCTCGTTTGCGTTGTAATGCTTGGAAATTGTATGTGTGGATCCCGTTTCCCTCTTACTGCTCATAAATAATGGACGCTGTAAAATATTATTTTTTTATGGAAGATGACTTTTTATTCAAACCCTTCTAAAAACTAGATGCAATAACCAAGTTATGTTTACCTTCTCTCTCAATATGGATGTAGGATGGTGGAAGTATTTTTTTAAACTAAAAAAAACTCTAAGAATAACTTTGATGATACGAATAGTAATTGCTGACTTTGTGCATATTCTCAAAACTTAGTTTTCTGAAAAAAGCGTCAAATTAGATGCGAGCTAAGATTTGAAAACAGAAGTTGGGTGATGTGTGGGTTATTTGTGCGGAGTCGGGGATATGATCACCACATACAAGTTTCTCAAAGAAAATGATAAGCTATGTAAGGACATTTTATTTAGCACACTATACATCCATGCAGAAGTGAGGTTTCCCTTTGATGGCTGTGCATGTGACAATGTAAAATTAAAATGTGCAAAGATGTTTCAGAGTGCTATTTTAGTCACGAAATGATACAAAATTGTGTTTATTGACTAGTAGCAGGTATGGTGTGTGATATTGTGCTCCCTAACCTAGTCATGCAAAAGATAACAACAATAGGTACACCGCTCGAAATGCTCGCTCCTGCAGTCATGTAGTAGTAGCCCTCATGGCTATTTGATTTGATAGAAGAAAAAATTGAAGACTAGTAGTCCCTGTTTTTTTAAAGTGAAAAACTATAAACTATAAAATGTTTGACTGACTGACTGCTTTTCTGGTCAGGTCTGCAGGTCTGCAAAAAATAATAGTAATGTAGGTAGCGAACATGTCTCCTCAGCTCTTCGATCTTCTGCAAAGCCTTTCCTCCTATCTCAACCCTATTAGTTCATGATCTCGTGCTTCACTTTTTTGTTAAAACTAAATCCACACACGCGATATGAAATGTGAAAAAAATCTTACATTATGCTATGTTATCAGTGCTTGAATAAAATTATTAAGAGTGCTGAACATTCTGTGTCATTGTCTTGATACGATATTAAAAGTCTATGTTTTCGCTGGGCTACTGTTGCGCACAGTCATCTCGCTAAAGCTGGACAGTGTCAGAACTGTCAAAATGATGTACCTTGCAAACATCCGATCTATGGTGGATTATGCTGCACCTCTGCTTGTTTTGATGACTGAAAGGAGTTTGATGATACGAACAGTAATTGGTCACATTGTGCATATTCTCAAAACATAGTTTCTGCAAACAAAAAAATAACAGTAAATTAGATGTGAGCTGTGATTTGAAAACGGAAGATGGGTGATATGTGGGTTATTGTGTGGACTCTGGAGATATGATCACCACATATAAGTTTCTCAAAGAAAATGATAAGCTAGGTAATGACCGATTATTTAACACACAAGACATCCGTGCAGTAGTCAGATTCCCTTTGATGGTTGTGCATGTGTCAATGAAAAATTTAAAGTGCAAAGATGTTTCGGAGTGCTATTTTAGTCAAGAAATGACACAAAATTGTGCTTATTGACTAGTGCGAGGCAGGACAAGAGATCAGGAGGTATATGTTGTGATCACTCAGTTAACAAAAAAAATATTAGAATTTGTATGTGGTGAACACATCTCCCCAACTCTTCTGTGCATATTTCACAAAGTCTTTCTTCCTAACTCTGCCCTCTTAGTTCGTGGACTGGTGGCCGGCCTTTGTTTAAAATTAAATCTACAAAGCTTCACATTTTTCAAAAATGTTATTTGGTCTTAGGTTATTGTTATTAGGGCAGGTCCCAAATCTACACAGTAAAATAACAACGTACTGGAGTGAACGATATGGAAGAAAATGCAGAATAAAACAGTGAAGAGCAGGGGTGCCATAGGCACAATCAGAGAACACTGTATAAACATCAGAGGTCCACGGTTGTTCAACGTCCTCCCAGCAAGCATAAGAAATATGCCGGAACAACCGTGGACATCTTCAAGAGGAAACTAGATTTATTCCTCCAAGGAGTCCGGACCAGCCGGGCTGTGGTGGGTATGTGGGCCTGCGGGCCAGCTCCAAGCAACAGCCTAGTGGACCAAACTCTCACAAGTCAAGCCGGCTCGGGCCGGGCTTGGGGAGTAGAAGAACTCCCAGAACCCCATCAACCAGGTATCAACCAGGTCATCAAAGAGAAAGATGATTTCCACGTTACGTTACGTTACGTAACGATATAAAGTGTTACAAGAACTGAACAGGCTGCGTAAATATTTTATTTGTGTTTGGATGTAATGGTTTTAAAAACATGGTTCACATTTTCAATAATGTTATTTGGACATCAGACAGAAAGTTGATTTCCACGTTATGTACAAGTGTAAGGGGTAAGCAGGAGCGGGTATAGTGTGGATAATGTGGTCATTAACCCAGTCATGTGATAGACAGACAACGAGAGGTACACTGCTCGAATGCTCGCTCCCTCAGTCATGTGGTATATTTGGACGGCAGTTTCGCTAATGTATGTATGTTTTACCATGATAAATTTGTAAGTGCCTTATGTTATGATAAATATGTAACTGCATTATGAATATGTAACTGCAATATGTTATGATAGTCTACTAGTTATGAATAAAAAGTATTAAGAGAGAGAGAGAAGGATAAACTATTTTTCACCCACTATGCTAACACCAGTCTCTGTATTAGAATTTGTAGTGGTGATCATGTCTCCCCAAACTTTTCTGTTTGTCTTCCAGCGTGGTATGTCTCTGTTGATCACGTGAGGAATGGGATGGCAACTCTACATTATGTGTTGTATGGGATAAGACGTTGAACATTTTGTGACATTGTCTTGCTAT
>WNGS01003163.1:31736-46523 GCA_020271785.1 Procambarus virginalis
TTTCCTGTTCGTCTTGTCCTCTCCAATACTTTGGCGAAACTGGCCGTACACTGAATGACAGACTTAAAGAACACAAGAGAAGTGTTAAGTCTGCAGACACTAACAATGCTCTCTTTTGCCATTGAGGGATTCTAATCATCCCATTGATTGGTCTTCTCCAAAATAATCTTTCCTGCCTCTACTCTACACAGACGCCGTCTTGTTGAATCGGCTCTAATACACAATGTACCCAACATGAACTTGAGTCCTGCCTTTTTGCTGTGGACTCTTCCCTTTCACAGTATATACTCAAATGTTCTAATCTTTCTAACAACCGTGACCTAACATAAGCCTACCCCCTTCCATTTATCTTTCTTTCTCTTTCTCCCTTTTCTGTTCATTGTCTCTCCTAGGCTCCCTTGCGATCCTCTTCTTATTCCTATCTCCTTCCCATTCGGTGGTTATAATAGGAGCTGCCTCGTATGGGCCAATAGGCCCTCTGCAGCTCTTATTATTATTACTATCCCCTCTACTATACCTTACTTTGTTCCTCAGCTCTCTCTTGCCTGTTTATTGCCTGTCTCTACTTCCTCATCACAGGGGACTCGACGGGGGAGACATCTCCCGCCAACTCATCACAAGAATCATCAGTGTGGTCACAATGCGACCCAAACGTCTTAAGGTCAGAGCGACTCCACTTGACGGTCATGCTATCGGGAGAAGCAATACTTTAAAGGTCCTGAAGGACGTTACTGGCCTCGAACCCGCTGACATTAGTCAGAAAGGTGAAGATATCGTGCTCTTCTTTTCATGTGAAGAGGAGCTAGAAAAACTCCTCACTAACGATGCCATTCTTCGCAAAGAGCACCACCTACATCCTCACTTCCCACGTCAGTTCCTGGCCGGAAGAACTGTTTTTACCAGCAGACCAGCCAGTGGATCGCTGAGCGACCTCAACATCATATCATGGTCAATATCGAGGACGAAAATCCAAACCTGTCGGTATTCAACCTAGAGTTCTGCAACACCGACAAAACATCAATGAAGATTACGTTCACCACCATAGCTGCGGCCACCCAGGCTGCCACACAAGGATACCACCCCACCAAATAAAAAAGGAACGATACCATGAGATCCAGCAGTGCTTTAAGTGCTACGAGCTCTCCCACCCGACCCACAAATGTCAGCACCCTGTCCAGAGGTGCAGCCTGTGCGCACTGGACCATCACTACTCCATATGCAAGGCAACAGTCCATCGCTGCTTGCTCTGTGATGGCAATCACCCCGCAATTTCCTACCGCTGCCCCCGAGACAGGAAAGCATCAAGGCCCAGGTTGAAGCCAAGAGAAACAACCCTTCTACCTCTTCGACCAGAGCCCCAAGCGTTCAACCCACCACCTTAGCTCTCACTAATCGACCAGAAGACTTTCCGGTCTTACCAACATGTGGCTCCTCCCAGCAGGCGACACAGCCTTCTCATTGGGGACCCAAGGTCCCACGGGCTCCTTCACAGCCCCCTGCATCACGTGCAGGCATTATCCCTGGTCTTCTTAAACTTGCGGAAAGGCTTGCAGGACCAGACAACCAGCGCTTTGTTAGTGAACTGAACGCATTATACATAGACAATGGCCTGGCCCCCATCATAGCCACTAGCGTAAATCTCACTGCCTCCTCTACCACTCCGGAGACCACCACCAGGACGACCGTGCGGTCAACTTCAACACCGACTCCAGAACCGCCCATGACCCGGCGACACAAACAGAGGTAATTCCTTCTCCAGCTCCCAACACTCCTACATCACAGTCTCAGCAGCCGCGCTAGCAGACGTGCTGTCTACAAACGATAACAGCCCTAAATCAGAAGATAGTAAATACAGAATATGCGGTCATATTCAATGAGACATGTTTAAAAGAAATCTGCTGCCAGTATACACCAATATAAACCCACATGACCCAGCAGTTCGCAATACAGAATTTACCTATAGGTATAGGCAAGAACTCATACGGCATCAACTAAACAAGAAAAAGGAAGCCCTCCAAACCCTTACAGAGCAAGCTGAGCATCTGTTAAACAAATGGACCCAGTACGACATCCCTATCCAACTCAAGCAAACCATTAACAGTGAACTATTTAACCTGAAACAACAACACAAAACTCGCGTAGAAACAAAGACACTTCGTAAGTTAACAACCCTAAACGGTGGACAGTTAAAGATCCCTCGTCCTAAAGATGGCTACATTAACCTGACTTCTTATGATCTTACCCAGGACCAACGAGACCTCTTAAATCTTGGACTAAATTGTCAATTCATATCTAAACCAAAGATGCATCAAAAACGCCTGGAAATCGAAATGCTTCTGGACGACATCCATAAGCTAGAAGACAACAAAAAAGTCATCACCACGGACACACTTCAGGCTGAACTACTAACAGAAGCGGGGAAAAAACGAGGAACATATTCATCTACAATCTTAACCCCACGACTCAAAGAAGCAGCAAAACAACTAAAAAATCTGAAAGACGTAACAATAAGAAAAGCCGACAAGACAGCAGCATATGTATTGATTCCTACACAAGAATACATAAACAAAATTAGAGATATCCTTAATGATGACTCCAAATTTCAACGAATCACGAGGAACCCTGTGGAAGACCTTAAGCGGAAAGTAAACAAAACAATTACGGCAATCAACGCAAAGAAAGGTAGTGTGCATTTCAATAAACTTCAAGGCGACTATGGCTTAGGATATGCCTACGGCAATGTTAAGACACATAAACCAGGTAACCCACTACGCCCTATAATCAGCCAAATACCAACTCCAACTTATCACCTGGCAAAAAAACTCAATGAACTCCTAACTCCATACACTCCAAGTAAGTATAGTCTACAATCATCAGCAGATTTCCTAGAATTAATAAAATCTACCCAGCCCGATGGAATCATTGCTTCCCTGGACGTGGAATCCCTATTTACCAACGTCCCAGTCGACACAACCATAGGAATGATACTGGACAGAGTATACAGAGACGAGAGCACCCCCAAATTAGACATACCTGAGCCACACTTGAAGAGTCTTCTCGAAGCATGTACAAAGGAAGCCCCTTTCATCAGTCCACAAGGAGACATGTATTTACAAATAGACGGAGTAGCAATGGGCTCTCCCTTAGGAGTTTTATTTGCTAATTTTTACATGGGAACCATCGAAGACAGGGTCTTCAGTAGCAGACAAAAACCAACTGTATATTGCCGTTATGTAGAAAACATATTCGTAATAGTAAAGGACTCAGATGAACTAATTGACCTAAAAAGACATCTAGAGAGAGTCAGTACTCCGATTTACACATGAAAATAGTGAAAATAACAGTCTGCCATTCTTGGATGTACTAATAACAAAAACAGGAACCTCTTTGAGCACCAACGTATATACCAAGCCCACCAACATAGGATTATGCCTGAACGGTAGAAGTGAGTGCCTCCAAAGATACAAAGCCAGTGTTCTCAATGCTTATATTCGTCGAGCGCTTACCCACTGTTCTGAATGGAGCAACGTGAGTAGAGAGTTTGAAAGAGTAACTCAGGTATTGGTGAACAATGGATATAGCAACGCGGAAATAAACGCTGCTATAAGAAGACACTTGAACCGTTGGTATAATCCAGAACCTAGAACAGAAACCACAATACCTCCAATAAAATTATATTACAAATCAACCATGCACAGTGAACATATAAAAGAGGAAAGAATAATGAAAGAAATAATCCGTAAAGGAGTAAAAAGCACTACTCCTGACCAAAGCATAAACCTGATAATATTCTATAAAACCAAGAAGACTTCCGAACTCCTTATCAAAAACAGCCCGAAGCCGACAGAGAAGCAGTCAAGCGTTGTATACATGTACACTTCCCCCACGAAGGATGTAACCTTCAATCTAAGTACATAGGTATGACGTCGACCAAGCTGACGAGGCGTTTGACATGCCATCTTCAATCCTAACATTGCCCCTAGGAATCACATGAGACAAGCCCATGACATCACCCTAACAAGAGAAATGTTGAACAAAAATACATGCATAATAGACAGAACCCAAGATGCAAGAAGATTACTAATTCTTGAAGCAATTCACATAAGAACAGAACAACCTACCATGAACACCCAAATCACGGAACTATTTACTCTTTCCACAATGAGAGTAAGGACAAGACCAGAACATAACGATTCCAACACAGAAGACAATGTTCAACATAACAGGCCAATTACATTGGAATAGTCTTTGTATGTAGATGCCAGCTGCCTCGTATCGGCCAATAGGCCTTCTGCGGTTACCTCCATTCTTATGTTCATATGTTTCACCCCATTTATCCCTTACGTATCCCCTATGTTTTCACCTTTATTGTCTTATCACCTGACCCAGTGCGGGTATATAATCAAACCACATTGTAACATTTCCTCACTTGAGAATGAACCATGGAGGTTCGAAACGTTGTGCAAATTGTTTAAATAAGTGTAATACATTCTATAGTAATTCACATCTTTTCTTCACCCGGAAATTACGAAAATGAGTTTTGGAGAACTCCTATTTCAGCTAAGCCCTGATGCTAAGAAAATAGTTAGAGGGATAGAAGCCCTAAATCAGAATATAGTAAATACAGAATATGCGGTCATATTCAATGAGACATATATATATATATATATATATATATATATATATAACTGAAAACTCACACCCCAGAAGTGACTCGAACCCATACTCCCAGGAGCAAAGCAACTGGTAACTACAGGGCGCCTTAATCCGCTTGACCATCACGACCGGACATAAGGAAGTGATAGCCTGAGCTATATGAACCACTTCCCCGCCGGCACCTGGATGGTTATCTTGGGCATAGCATTTTATCAAATCACCTCATTTTTTGGGGCAACACGTGAGGAACACAAATGCAAACAAGCCTGAATGGTCCCCAGGACTAGATACAACTGAAAACTCACACCCCAGAAGTGACTCGAACCCATACTCCCAGGAGCAAAGCAACTGGTAACTACAGGGCGCCTTAATCCGCTTGACCATCACGACCGGACATAAGGAAGTGATAGCCTGAGCTATATGAACCACTTCCCCGCCGGCACCTGGATGGTTATCTTGGGCATAGCATTTTATCAAATCACTTCATTTTTTGGGGCAACACGTGAGGAACACAAATGCAAACAAGCCTGAATGGTCACCAGGACTAGATACAACTGAAAACTCACACCCCAGAAGTGACTCGAACCCATACTCCCAGGAGCAAAGCAACTGGTAACTACAGGGCGCCTTAATCCGCTTGACCATCACGACCGGACATAAGGAAGTGATAGCCTGAGCTATATGAACCACTTCCCCCCGGCACCTGGATGGTTATCTTGGGCATAGCATTTTATCAAATCACCTCATTTTTTGGGGCAACACGTGAGGAACACAAATGCAAACAAGCCTGAATGGTCGCCAGGACTAGATACAACTGAAAACTCACACCCCAGAAGTGACTCGAACCCATACTCCCAGGAGCAAAGCAACTGGTAACTACAGGGCGCCTTAATCACGCTTGACCATCACGACCGGACATAAGGAAGTGATAGCCTGAGCTATATGAACCACTTCCCCGCCGGCACCTGGATGGTTATACCTTATGTCCGGTCGTGATGGTCAAGCGGATTAAGGCGCCCTGTAGTTACCAGTTGCTTTGCTCCTGGGAGTATGGGTTCGAGTCACTTCTGGGGTGTGAGTTTTCAGTTGTATCTAGTCCTGGGGACCATTCAGGCTTGTTTGCATTTGTGTTCCTCGACCATTCCTGCAGCTTGTCCAGGTCTTCTTGGACAAGCCTCAAACTGTCCTCCTCAGTCTTAATCCTTCTCATAATTTTGGCGTCGTCAGCAAACTTTGAGAGGAATGAGTCTATGCCTTCTGGGAGATCATTTACGTATATCAGAAACAGGATAGGTCCGAGTACAGAGCCCTGTGGGACTCAACTGGTGACTTCACGCCAATCTGAGGTCTTACCTCTCACTGTAACTCTCTGCTTCCTATGGCTTAGGTACTCCCTTATCTACTGGAGCGCCCTACCAGTTACTCCTGCCTGTTTCTCCAGTTTATGCATCAGCCTTTTATGGGGTACTGTGTCAAAGGCTTTTCGACAATCCAAAATATATACATGCCTTCATGCATGAGACATTATAATAAATTTTATTTTGAGTAAATTAATGTGAGTATTCCTTAAATAGGAATAAGTAACAGAGACCACGGCACTTACCACCGTAGAGCATCTCATAAGGAGATACTCCAAGGGATTCTCTGGGAGTGCTTCTAAAAATAAGTATGAAGTGATCTAATTGAGTATCCCAATCTTTCTCAGTACTGATGCAAAACTTCCTTAGCATGTTAAAGTTGTTAAAGATTCGCTACCTGGAACAAGAAGTTCCAAGTAGCACGGGCTATGGTGAGCCCGTAGTAGATGTTTCCCCTTAGCAATAACTTTATGGTCTGATTACTACGTTCTAGAGATCCTTGTGAAGTAGGATGATATGAGCTAGACAAAACTTGAGCGATATTTAATTCCTGAAGGTTTTTTTGAACAACTCACTGATAAAATTGGTTTCACAGTCACTTTGAATTTCTTCTGTGAATCCATATTGAGTAAAAATTTTCAGTAAAAGTTTTACAACAGTAATGTTTTTTTTACAGGAATTGCTATTGGGAACCTGGTGGTTGGACACGTGATGGGTGACAATACTGTATACTGATTTCCTAACTTTGATCTTGGTAATGGTCCTACACAATCAATGATTAATTTAGAAAAAGGTTCCGTAGGGACAGGGTGACTGTATTCTCACTTAAGGTATGAGTGGTGCCTTAGGTATGAAAGTATTAGGTTTGCCTGCCATTTGGGATGCATGATAAGTGTTAACAAAGGTCTTGACATCTCGTGCCATGCCTGGCTAGAAATAATCCTGAAGTATTGAAGGACAGCTGCTGCTACTTGTTGTTACTGGGAGGCTTGAGCTCGGGTAGTCACTAGAACAGGCTTAGAGATGTCTGCTGGTTTTTCTCTCATTTTAACCTCTTCTGCTGCATAAGTTATGGCAGGGTCTTCCTCTTCTAAGGCCGATTGACATACCTGGGGCTTGTCGTAGAGGATCAGGTTGATGGAGTCTTGGTGGTTGGCCAAGTTGTTGCCCAGAAGTTGAATTCCTGGCAGGGGTGGGGGGGGGGGGGAGTTTTTCCCGAATGGCGAATTGGACTTCTCCACTGATGATGGATTGATTAATGAAGATTAAGCCACCCAAGAGGTGGCACGGGCATGAATAGCCTGTAACCTAGACGTAGTCTATTTAACCGCACTGCTATTTCCCTGTGGATCACGGGAGACATCTCCTGTCCACGAGGCTAACCATAGCCCGTGCTTCATGCCCAGCTCCTGTGCCAGGTAAGTTACGGGCTCACCATAGCCCGTGCTACATGGAACTTGTTCCGAGTAGCTGAATCTATAACAACAACAACAATTTCCTGTGGAGGGGGACATCTCCCGTCACGCATGGTGCAGTCGCACCTCCACAGATCTCCAGTATCAGCTCTTGATACTGGTAATGGCTCAAAAGGGCCACCACTTACGGGCTATTCATGCCCGTGCCACCTTTTGGGTGGCTTAATCTTCATCAATCAATCAATCAATCCCTGTGGATTCCTTTTGGGATATTTCAATTTTCTAACTTGGTTGCCTGAAGATACCATATTGTAAAGGGCGAACCATCTGCTACTTTCTGGTATAGATGGGCTCTGTTGAGGTGTGAGAGTTTTCTGGTGATGGTGTTTTTTTATGTACTCTAGGCTGGGTTGGATTGTTTTATGTATCATTGGATGACGAGTTGCCAGTTTAGCAATTTCATCTACTTTCTCATTTAATGGGATTCCAACATGGGATGGGATCCAGTTTAGGGTTATCTTCATTCTTTTGCCTTTAGCTACTGCTTCAAGATACAAAATGGTGTTAATTATTTCCACGTTGTCTTTCCAGTATTTTTTTCCTAATGTTTCAAGTGCAGCTTTTGAGTCTGTGAGCATGATTGCATTTTGAGTGTTTTTTGCAATCACATATGCGAATGCCTGTTGTATGGCAAACAGCTCAGTTTGGGTTGGTGATACTAGTCCTCCCAGTCTCTAATATGCCTGTACGCTGGCCGTGCAAAGAGCAGTACCAGCACTCTCATATTCTGTGTCAACCGATCCGCCTGTAAAGATGTGGGTGGCTCCTGCTACTGCAATGCTGCTCATTTGCTTTTCTATGATGCGCCTTAAGATTGTTGGATTTTCAGATAGCAGCCTTTTTCATCGGAAGACCTTCCATTACTATTATGAAGGTAGGTTCCTCCCACGGTGGGGGAACAAGTGTAGTTTGGGTGTGTGGTTGATTAGTTCCTTTATCAAGAATCACGCTTTTTAATCGTAGTCTGTTCAGGACTTTTCCTGTTCTAGCAACCCAAGGGTTTCCGTTGTTTTGTAATTACCAGGGTTTTATTTTCTGGTCACCAAGTGGTTTAATAAGGAAGATTGCGTCACAGTAGGTTAATCGGTCCGTCCTCTCGAGCGTTCATAACGTCACAAAAATTATATACTATATTGGTCAACATTAATGATACACTAAATTGCCCGAACCCAACCGAGGATCCACGAATAGAAAACGGGACATAACATCAATTTTGTGTGCTGCCATGATTTGTATACATCACTTTTTGCCCTTAGGGGATTAATACGTCAAAATGTGATGCAATACATGAGAGGCCGGGTTGGGCAGCGACACTTGCCACACTGACTGTTCCATATACTCATTCTGCTCGCCTCCTGCACACACTACACACACCCATCCCCACCACACGCGTGCACTCTACACGCTCACCTTATTACACTCATTCACCCGAGGGGGGCCACCATCTATCTAGCGGCCACAATGGGAACTGGAAGCCCGTGGCTTGTCAACGTTCCACCCATTTATTGTTTCGATGGATAGGTGGTTCCACGGGTTTATAAACCTATGGGTGAAGAAGTGTCTCCTGTTTTCTGTCCATACACTCATCTTCCCTATACACTCGCCGACAACAAACAAGCCTCCTTAACACACTCATCATCTCGCCACACTCTCCTTCTCCACACACTCGTCATCTCACACTCATCATCTTCCACAATTATATATAATTGCTGCAAGTCTACTGATACAGTAATAATATTGCTGAGACCCATAATGTGTTCTTTTGCCTGATTTATATACAATATACGCAAACACTTCTTATATAGTGTAATTGATCAGTCCCCCACAGAAAGCTTCAGGAATATCGTCCTCTCTCAAATCATGGAAGAGACCATTTAGAGAAAACGTATTTAATGTTTTCTTATTAAGGGGGTTTCTATAAGACCTTTTTTGTTGTATTTGTTAATATGTTAAATTTGGTTGTTGGTGCCAATAACACATTCTTTGATTTCCTATTAATAGATATCCAGGTGTCCTGTACTATTGGATACTCCTGTACTGTAAATCTCCTTAAACATAATAATTCCTTGGGGATTTAATAACTAATAACTTGGGGGTTTTCCCCAAGAGACTGACAAAGAAGACTGTGCTGCCATCGTGATCCAGGAATTGCATAATAAGATGAAGTATTCAATTCAAGCAAGAGACCTCAAATCAGCTTATAGAGTGTGTAGTAAAAGTGTTATTGTATTATTGTACCCGGATGGATGCTCGCTTGACTGTTTTGTTTGGATGCTCGCTTGACTGTTTTGTTGTCAGACCAGCTGTGTCGAGCCTGTGTACAGGTTAGTTTATGTTCACTCCTAGTTAATTTCTATTTGTTCTAGTGTTAGTCATGTGTACTTTGCTTATTATATTATATATCTTAAACACTGTTAGTCTTTATAAGTTTTGTATAATATATGGCTTGTGTATTGCAGGATGTAACTGTGCTGTAATTATTTGTTCAATAAAGCCACATGTCTGGCAATGCTTCTCCTTTACCTCAATTTATTGAACAAATAATTCAGCCAGTGAACATAGAGCGGTTACTACGGCCCGAGCGGTTTGCTACTGACCCAAACGCCACCAACGCGTTACCAGTCTCCGTGGTGTAGTGGTAAGACACTCGCCTGGCGTTCCGCGAGCGCTATGTCATGGGTTCGTATCCTGGCCGGGGAGGATTTACTGGCGCAAATCCTTAACTGTAGCCTCTGTTTAACGCAACAGTAAATGTGTACTTGGATGAAAAAACGATTCATCGCGGCGGGGATCGTATTCCAGGGACCTGCCCGAAACGCTATGCGTACTAGTGGCTGTACAAGAATGTAACAACTCTTGTTTATATCTCAAAAAAAAAAAAAAACGCCGCTCAAGAATGGCGTCACTGGCTCAAGACGTTCCAAAACTTCACTCTTGCAGTAGAAGAAAATACTCCCACCGTGGACAAGCTGTGTCTCTTAATAAACTACGTTGCTCCACGTGTGTTCGACTACATAGCTGACTGCACTACGTATGATGCTGCTGAAAAATCCCTAACAGAACTGTTTGTGAAGCCCAAGAATGAAGTATTCGCAAGGTATGTGCTTGCAACACGACGCCAAGAACCCGGTGAGTCACTTGATCAGTTTCTTCAGGCTTTAAAGTTATTAGCTAAAGATTGCCAGTTCAAAGCAGTGACTGCTGTAGAAGCCAGTGATAACTATGTGAGAGATGCTTTCATTAATGGGCTAGGTTCTGCCACAATAAGGCAGCGCTTACTTGAAAATAGAACTTTAGACTTACAGTCAGCCTTTGACCAGGCTCACACTCTAGAAACGGCACAGAAACTTTCTGCCTCTTATGCTCAGCCAGGGGTTACAAATGCTGCCATGGCACTCTCATTAGACCTGGAGGACTTAGGAGGACAAGAAAGTGCAGAAGAAAAAGTTGACACAGTTTCTGCAGCTACAACTAGTGGTTTTAAGTGCTTCTTTTGCGGTTACACTCGACATCCTCGCAGTCGATGTCCGGCTAGAGAGGCTCTGTGTATGAATTGCAAGAAAAAGGGTCATTATGCTAAGGTCTGCCGATCTCTGAAACAGACTAATAGTGCTTCAAACACCCAACATTCCGCTGCTATGCTTGCTACTTTAGCTGGGACTTCGCCCGCATGCCTCAATAAATCAGTGCTTAGCTCTAAGATCAATGGTATTCCAGTCAGTGCACTGATTGACACTGGTAGCTCTGAGAACTTTATTCATAAGAATATTGCCGACCAGAGTGGGTTACTCGTCTATCCTGACAATGGGGCAGTTTCTATGGCTACTGTATCGTTCTCTTCAAAATTCCTGGGTCAGTGTTCTGTAGACTTAGAATTACAAGGAGAAACTTACCATGGTGTGAATCTCAAAGTGTTACCCGATTTGTGTGCTGATGTGATTTTAGGTCATAACTTTTTACAAAATCATTCTGTGCTTGAGATGGCTTTTGGAGGAGATAGACCTCCTCTTAGAATATGTGGATTAGCTGCCGTCAAAGTTCCGGCTCCATCTCTCTTCAGTAATTTAGCACCAGACTGCAAGCCGATTGCTGTAAAATCCAGACGCTATTCTGAGGCTGACAAGTTGTTTATTAAATCTGAGACCGCTCGGATGCTACGTGAAGAGATAATTAGACCCAGTCATTCTCCATGGAGAGCCCAGGTATTAGTAACTAAAGGAGAACATCACAAGAAAAGAATGGTTGTAGATTATTCACAAACAATCAATCGATTCACGGGGCTGGATGCCTACCCCTTACCACACATAGATGAGATTGTGAATAATGTTGCTAGATTTAAAGTATACAGCACTCTGGACTTGAGAAGTGCTTACCATCAAGTGGGTTTAACAGAGGAAGAAAAACCCTATACAGCCTTTGAAGCTTGTGGGAAGCTTTTTGAATTTAATCGTATCCCTTTTGGGGTCACTAATGGAGTGGCTAGTTTTCAAAGGGTAATTGATGGCATCCTTGAGAAAGAAGGAGTGGAGGGTACCTTCGCTTACGTTGATGATGTCTGTGTGTGTGGAGAGTCTGAGGAAGACCATGATAAAAATCTGAAACATTTTATGGACGTTGCGAGAAGATATAACCTGACCCTGAATCTTGAAAAGTGTAGTTTTCGACTCAGGTCTATAAAGCTGTTGGGATATCTTATACAAGAAGGAGAAATTAGACCTGACCCGGAACGCCTCAAGCCACTGTTAAAACTTCCACTACCAAGTAACACAGGTTCTTTACGCAGAACAATGGGAATGCTTGCACATTACTCTCGTTGGGTGCTGAGTTTTTCTGAGAAGATCCGTCCTCTCTCTCATGCCAATGATTTTCCCTTATCTGCTGCTGCTGCGAAAGCTTTTGAAGGATTGAAACAAGACATTGCTGAGGCAGTGGTTCGAGCAATCGACCCAACAACTCCTTTCACTGTGGAAACCGATGCTTCAGATCATGCTATTGCCGCTACCCTAACCCAGAATGAACAACCAGTAGCTTTCTTCTCCCGAACACTTTCAAATAGTGAACAAAGGCACTCATCAGTGGAGAAGGAAGCGTATGCCATTGTGGAAGCCCTAAGGAAGTGGCGACACTATCTTATTGGTCGCCATTTTCGGCTTGTGACTGACCAGCGCAGTGTCGCTTTTATGTTTAACTCTAACTCAGCTGGTAAGATTAAAAATGATAAAATTGCTAGATGGCGAGTCGAACTCTCCTGTTACCACTATGACATTGTATATCGCCCAGGTAAAAAGAACATACCAGCTGATGCATTCTCACGTGTATGTGGTGCCACCAGTATGGATGAATTAAAGGAATTGCATGACAATCTGTGTCACCCTGGAGTGTCTCGTATGGCTCATTTTGTCCGATGTCGAAATCTGCCTTATTCTGTGGAGGAAGTGAAGAAGATGACTAATTCTTGCTCTGCATGCTCTGAACTTAAACCTCGGTTTTGCAAGTTTGACTCTGGGCATTTGATTAAAGCTACTCAGCCATTTGAAAGACTCAACATAGATTTTAAAGGACCACTTCCATCACATTCAAGGAATAAATATATCCTTACTGTTGTAGATGAATTCTCTAGATTCCCTTTTGCATTCCCTTGTTCAGATATGACTACTGGTACAGTAATTCAGTGCCTGGTGCAGTTGTTTGCAATCTTTGGTATGCCTGCATATATACACTCTGATAGGGGAACTTCGTTTATGTCGGAGGAGTTGAAAGATTTTCTACTAAAAAAAGGGGTAGCAACTAGCCGTACGACTCCTTACAACCCTAGAGGAAATGGCCAGGCTGAGAAGTACAATGGGATTATTTGGAAGACAGTGCTGCTAGCTCTTAGGACGAGAGGCTTAGATGTATCCCAGTGGGAAGTAGTTCTTCCTGATGCACTCCACTCTATTCGATCACTGTTGTGTACCTCTACAAATTGTACACCACATGAACGATTCTTCCAGCATACAAGAAGGTCTACTTCAGGGCGAACACTACCTACGTGGCTTGCTTGCAGAGGCCCTGTCCTCCTAAAACGTCAGGTGCGTCAAAGCAAAAATGATCCTCTAGTTGATGAGGTTGAGGTCGTAGATGTGAATCCGGAATATGCCCATGTCAAGTTCCCGGATGGCAGGATTACTACTGTATCATTAAGACACCTCGCACCCATGGCCACAGAGGGCTGCGAGAGTTTGGACCCCAATCTCAACATTCAACAGCAACACCCAGCGATTGTGAAAGATGGGGTAAACCCCAACCCGCCTCATCCTGAACGGCCTCATCCTGAACTACCTCATCCTGAACTACCTCATCCTGGACTACTTCGTTCCGAACCACCTAACTTTGAAACACCTAATTGGAAACCTTTCTCTGATGTAACACTCCCTCGAGAAAGTGGTATGCAGAAACCGACTGGAACACTAGAGGCATCAACTTTGCAGGAGTCCCTTCGACGATCTGGAAGGACGCGAAGTACTCCTGCTCATCTTCGGGACTATGTTACTTAAAGCTAGAGGGGGTGAATGTAGTAAAAGTGTTATTGTATTATTGTACCCGGATGGATGCTCGCTTGACTGTTTTGTTTGGATGCCCGCTTGACTGTTTTGTTGTTGTCAGACCAGCTGTGTCGTGCCTGTGTACAGGTTAGTTTATGTTCACTCCTAGTTAATTTCTATTTGTTCTAGTGTTAGTCCGTACTTTGCTTATTATATTATATATCTTAAGCACTGTTAGTCTTTATAAGTTTTGTATAATATATGGCTTGTGTATTGCAGGATGTAACTGTACTGTAATTATTTGTTCAATAAAGCCACATGTCTGGCAATGCTTCTCCTTTACCTCAGAGTGGGTACCACATCATCTGGTACAAATAATCCTAGAAGGTTGTAACAGAACCCATGGGCACGACCATACCAGAAACAAATACCTATTTGATATTCCAAGAGTGCGACTTAACCAAACTAGAAATGCTCTACAAATCAAGGGACCCAGAATGTGGAATGACCTTCGCAATCATGTCAAAGGCTGTACCTCTCTCAACCAGTTTAAGATACAAACTAAGTACTACCTAATAAACTCCATGCACCTTCCTTTCCCCCTAAATGCCAACCCATGTCTTGCTATTTTAAACGATGCTGTTTGTTGACCAATTTGTAAAATTGCTGATATCTGCCATGTCCCCCCTTTTTTTATTCCTTTTTTTTCAACACAATTTATACTTTAATCTCAATTACTATTAAGTTTTAGTCTAAGTGTTTTTTCCCACACTT
>WNGS01003163.1:47523-62143 GCA_020271785.1 Procambarus virginalis
TGCCCGAAACGCCATGCGTATTAGTGGCTTTTGGTACTTAGGCCTTAGGTATTTGAATTTGAACTTTAATTTTATTTTTTGAATAACAGAAAAATTCGTGTGAAATTAGATAATTGTTTCCACAAGTCAGACCTTATCAAAGCTGCAGTTTCTAGTCAAACCTCTGTTTATGTGAATGAATGTCTAACCAGGATCAGACAAAGTCTCTTCTTTAAACTGCGTGGAATCCGTAAAAAATTCCATTGGATCAATTAAACATTATAAATAATAAATAAATATGTTTATTCAGGTAAGGTACATACATACAAATGATTTTACATAAGTTGATCAATTTATAGATAGAGCTAGTACATATAATGCCTAAAGCCATTATTACCCAATGCGTTTCGGGCAGGAAAATCATTAATATCTAAAACTTAATACTAATTGAGTACAAAGAACAAAATGTGTTCAGAACAAATACAAATAAAGATAAAAAAGGGGGGAACATGACTGAAAAAGCAGCACAAATACAATAGGTCGACAAACAGCGTTGATTAAAAAAATAACATACATGGGTTGACAATAGAGGGGTGAGGTAGGTTACAGGGAATTTATTAGGTAGTGTTTCGTTTTTATCTTAAACTGGTTAAGAGAGGTACAGTCTTTAACATGGTTAGGAAGGTCATTCCACATTCTGGGTCCCTTGATTTGTAGAGCATTTCTAGTTTGATTAAGTCGTACTCTTGGAATATCAAAACTGTATTTATTTCTGGTGTGGTGCTCATGGGTTCTGTTACAGCTTTCAATGAAGCTTTTGAGGTCAGGATTGGCATTACAGTTCAGCGTTTTATATATGTATAATACACATGAGAGAATGTGCAGTGACTTAATATCTAACATATTCAGAGATTTGAGTAGGGGTACCGAGTGATGTCTGGAGCCAAAGTTGGATATTGTCCTAATAGCAGCTTTGTGTTGAGTAATTAGAGGACGCAAATGATTATGGGTTGTAGAACCCCAAGCACAAATATCATAGTTGAAGTATGGATAGATGAGGGAGTAATAGAGAGTAATCAGGGCAGGGCGGGGTACATAATATCTGATCTTAGAAAGAATGCCAACAGTTTTTGAAACTTTTTTGATATATTTAGAATGTGTCCCTGGAAATTCAGCTTGTGATCAATAAGAACGCCAAGGAATTTTCCATCTAGTTTGTTACAAATTTGGGTATTGTTTATTTTGAGATTTATTTGATTAGAGCATTTATTGCCAAACAGCATATAGAAAGTTTTGTCAATGTTAAGGGTGAGTTTGTTGGCAGTTAGCCAAAGATGAACTTCATTTAGCGCAGTATTTACTGTGGCATTTAGAGCAAGGGGGTCAGGACTGGAGTAAATGAAGGTTGTGTCGTCAGCAAAAAGAATTGGTTTGAGGTGTTGGGAGGCATTTGGAAGGTCATTAATGAAGATGAGAAAGAGGAGAGGGCCTAGTATGCTGCCCTGAGGAACACCAATGTTGATGGGTAGGGTGGGAGAAATTGAATTGTTCACAGAAACATACTGGAGCCTGTCAGTAAGGTAAGATTTGAGGTATTGCAGGGAGTGTCCTCTGACTCCATAATGATGTAATTTAAGAAGAAGGTTTTGGTGGTTGACAGTGTCAAAAGCCTTACGCAGGTCCACAAATAACCCAACAGGGAACTCATTTTTATCAATAGCTGCATGAATTAAGTTAATCATACTAATAAGTGCATCGTTAGTGCTTTTTTTGGGTCTGAAGCCATATTGGCAAGAGCTAAGTATATTGTGTTTGGCCAGATAAGAGTAAAGCTGCTTGTTGATTAGTTTTTCAAAAATTTTTGATAAGTTAGGCAGGATTGATATAGGTCTGTAGTTGTTAACATCTGTGAGATCACCACATTTGTGGACAGGGGTTACTCTCGCTTTTTTTAGAATATCTGGAAAGGCTTGGAGTTCAAGTGACTTGTTGAAGAGCAATGCAATTGCAGGGGCTAAGGATCTGGAGGCTTTTTTGTAAATTAATGTTGGTATCTCCTCAAGGGCACTAGACTTGGTTTTAAGGGAAAGGATTATCTCATTGACGTCAGTGGAATTAGTAGGCTTTAGGTACAGAGACTGTGGATAGTTACCTGTAAGATAGTCCTTAACATCAGTACTGGAAGATGGAATATCATTTGCAAGGGATGACCCAATGGAAGAGAAGAACCTATTGAACTCAATAGCAGAATCAGAGGCTGAAAGCTGACCATCGTTATTGGACATGAGTATTGATTTGTTGTTTAAGATCTTCTTTGATCCCAATATTTGTGAAATTTTGCTCCAGGTTTTTTTAATGTTGCTCTTTATTAGGGTAAATTTATCTTCGTAGTATTTAGTTTTGGCTCGTCTAATTATCTTAGATAGCAATAACGAGTAATTCATTGAGAATTCTTTGGAGACGGTTCCTAACCTATACTTCTTCTCAAGGTCATGTTTTTTATTAACGGATTTAAGTAAACCCTTTGTAAGCCAGGGATTGTTAAGCCTTTTGGTTGTGACTTGTTTTGTAAGCATAGGACAGTGGGTGTTATAAAGGCTAAGAGTTTTTTGAAGAAAAGATTGCACTGCTAGGTTGATGTCCCCTATGTTACCTAACTCAGACTCCCAGTTGACATTGTCTTGTGCGAGATGGTAAATTCTACCTAAGAAGACTGACGCTGGGAAAACTTATGAAATAACCACTGAGGCACACCCCAGGTCTTTCCTCGATGACCGTGGGATAATAGCTGAATAACCAGATTATAAATTATAGCTTCATCTAATAATCAAAGTGTACTATAGCTCTGCCTTTCCTTTCAAAAGGTTTTTAAATTTATCATTTTTGGTATTATTTTTTTCTCTTGTTTAACCCACTATTTTTTATTGCTCATTTCTTCATTTGCCACTTACAGTATCGTTATTTTGCTGTTACTGTATCAATGCAGTAACCTTTTTTGCTTCACTTGTTTCTATTAAGTATGTTTATTTGCATTATTTGCAAAAATCCAGCCGGGCTACCGTCTGACACCGTTGAGTGCTCGCTGTGCTGCACACTCTATTTATTTATTTTATTTATTTATTTATATATATACAAGAAGGTACATTGGGATTGTGAGGATACATAGTATAGTAATTGCAATCTTGTAAAGCCACTAGTACGCTAAGCTGTAAGCTCTAAACTGTATTTCAGCCCTCAAACTACCCCCAGATGATGTAGACCACCACCTTCAGGCAGCTAAGTACATGGAGTCCAAGCATGTCATAACACATCGAAAGTAACCAACCCAATCAACTCATTCAATCTCAAACAAAATTCAAAACAATCCTCTCCTGCTGTGAGTACCAGTGCCTGCTGCCCGCCTCAGCGCAGCCTGACGCAAGTTTCAGCCTCAACATATACCCCAGTCCATTCTCAACTAATCATGTCTCCCAAAGACAAGACTGCGCAGGGAAATAAGAGCAACAAAGCCCCTAACAAGGCATTCATCCCGAACAAGACTGACAGCCATCGTGTTTCGCCCTCTGGAAGCTCTGGGATTCGCGGCGGCGGTGTTGTTCTATCCTCTACTCTATCACTGAGCCATGTAGCTGTGTCCTCTCAATCTTCTGAAACTGAATGTGTCTCTTAACCCTGATAAAACTGTTCACTATATTCCCCCCCTTGGAAAGATGTGGAGGTCTCTCTGCATTATACCCCCATCAGTGTAAAACAAATGTATAACACTGACATTTTGAGATTTTAAATTTTTTTAAATTTTGCCCAGAGGGGCGAGTTTATTGGGCAGCGCCACTCATCTTGTGAGTGGACACACCGCCATAGCAGCATGTACATCACTCCCCAATAGGAAGAAAACCCGCTGGGTTGTTCATCCTGTCACTTGTACCCAGACATAGCTGGGACTTGCTTAACTGTCTCAAGTGAACAGCTCCTCAAACAAGAGGATTAACATCTACCAACCCTTAAAAGCTTACGTTATCTTGCGGGTGCAAAATGGGGAAATCTTTTAAGAACAGTATCAATATTTGACAAATAGTGTTTTCCTAACTCAAACAATGTGGGGTTTATTATTCTACACATACTTCTGATTTCTCTCAGGTGTTCACATTCACGTAAATAGTGGTCAAGGCGGTGTCCATCACTCTCACCACAGATTCTGCAACTTCGCTGATCAACTGTTGTTTCCATTCCATATCTCCATGGATATTTGTATCCAAGACGGATTCTCGCTATTACTGATTCTCTCCCTCGTCCTCCTCTTCGGCCATAATGATTGGGATTGCCAGCTGCAACCATGTTGTACCATCGTACAGATTCACTGGTTTGTGCTTCTATCCTCCTTTCCTCAGTTACCTTGTCACGGTGATGTTGCCTGACAATACCTCTAATTTGTAGTAGAGTCTTGGGTATGAAGTATTCAATATGGTCTCCTTCAGCGCCTTCAGCAGCCAGCACATCTGCTCGTTCATTCCCACATATCCCAACATGGGAGGGGATCCACAGAAACTTGATGACTCTTCCCTGATTGGTAAGTACTCTCACAGCTCTCTTAATTTCAGCGACTATTGCAAGATTTTCTGCCCGATTTTTACTTAGGCTTTGCAGTGCTGCTTTTGAATCGGTGCAAATCACTGCACCATTAGTGTTCCGTTCAAGAAACCTTAGCGCCATAACAATGGCAGTTAGCTCTGCTTGCGTTGAAGAGGCATAGTTCTCAATACGTGCTTTTTCTTCATTTCTGCGTTGGAAAGTATTATCCTTGATTACCGTGTATGCTGCACCAGCCCTGCCATTGACAGGATTAGATGACCCGTCAGTGTAGATTTGATCTAGTTCATCTCCGGCTTCTTTATAAATTTCCTCGAGATACTTGTGCCTCATTTCTTGTGGTAACATGTTGGATTTTTTCATTGCCATTTCATTGATGATGATCTTGCATGAGTCATCCTCCCAGGGAGGTAACCTCTCTACAGGCAGGAGCTCACGGGCTTGCTCAAGCAGGTGAAGCTCTTCGAGGTAGCAGACTGATCTGTGATGCCATTTTTTGCTTCTCCTGTTTCCCCCTGAAAGTAGCACAGAGCTCAGTTTTTTCTTAGCAATATCATTGTAATGGGGATCTCTGGCTATCCTAATTGCAAGCTTAGCATTCAGCTCCTGAATTCTGCTTTTAACACTGGGAAGGGACAACTCCTCTCGTAGATTAGACGTTTTGGCAGTTCTTGGAACTCCAAGAATGATTGTCATGGCTTCATTTTGAATGCTTTCAAGCCTTTTCATATCGCTTTGGGAGTAGGTGCACAGAACTGGTGCGGCATAGTCTATGACGGAGCGCACATAGGCTGTGTACATCATTTTAAGCACGGCAATAGAGGCTCCATGTCCATTCCAGGTCATAGCTTTCAGTGCCCTGAGTCGACTTTTGCATGTTCCTATGAGTTGATTGAGCTCCTCTTTCTTCCCCTTGTTAGAGCCGACAGTGACGCCAAGGTACCGATAGTGGTCAACCCATTCAAGTGTTACACCATTAATTTGCAGTTCTTCATTTGCTCTCCGCTTGTGATGGGAGTATGCCTTCGTCTTGTTTGTGGAGAGAGTGAAACCGAGCTCAATACATTTCCTTCCAAGGAGTTCAATGGACTGTTCAATTTTTCCCAAGGTGGGAGCTTGTATTAGGACATCATCTGCATATCCCACTTGTTGTGTTCCTTCCGGAAAATCAATATTTGCAATGGCGTTCATAAGTACATTGAATAGTGTAGGGCTTAAGACTCCGCCTTGGGGGGTCCCGAGTTCCATATTCATTGTTCTGGAGACTGCTCCATTGAAGCAAACCTTGGCTTTCCTTCCTGTGAGGTAGTCTTCAACCCATTTCATGAGTCTCCCTTGACACCCATGCATGCAAGCTCGTCCAGGATCGCAATCCCCTGTGCTTTGTCGAAGGCTCCTTTGATGTCAACAAATACAGAGTACCTAGCCGTGTCATTAGCCAAGTAATTAACTATACAATTTGCTGTGCTCGTCCTTTAACAAATCCATTGACCCCCTCCCCTAACCTGCCTATTTTGTGCAACAGTCGGTTTAGGATGATCCTTTCAAGCATCTTGCAAGTGCATGACACGAGACTGATAGGTCTGTAATTACCAGGTTATTAGGCTTCGGTATTGGAACAATTATTGCGTGTTTCCATTGTGTGGGCAACACTCCACTTAGGAATGACTTGTTAAACAGGTGGAGTAGTGGATTCCCAGACACTTCACACAGTGCATTGAGTATGTCGTAGGTGACGCCATCTTCACCAGGTGCTGTACTTTTACCCTTTTTCATAACGCCCCTTACTTCTTGGGCTGTGATTGGTTCCCCATATTCGTCATCACTAGACAGTGCTCTTGTTATCCTAATTCTTCTGTCATCATGTCGCAGGAGCTGTTCCCTGCTGATTTCTGCAGGGAGGGAGGAGGAGGATGCTGCATCACTCCACTTGTGAATTAGTTCTTCAGCCTTACCCTGGGGGTCTTTGTGAGCCGCAGGCCGGGCTCTGCCACCCTTAGCTATCTGAATTTTTGCCCACACTTGTCTTGCAGATGTTTCCCGTCCAATAGAGCTAGTGAACTCAAGCCATTGTCTCTCCCGCTCTTTAATCTTCTCTTCCCTGGCTACTTGACACAGTTTTATGTGAGGTGCTTATCTGTTTTTCCTCGTAACGGTCCCAAAGCTTCCATAAATGTTCCTGTTTCTCTTTATTGCCCTTGCGGCGACTGGACTTTAGCTTTTGATCAGAAACCAGTTGGTATTGCAAGGTTACCAGGGACGCCTCACGGTACAGTAAGGGGATTAAAATATATAAAGCCAAGTTGTCCCTCACTGCCCTTTGATTCAGACACTGGTGCCATCCTTCTACGTCATTGTTGGTCCTCACCAGTCGTCTGAATGCACACCAGTTCCCCAATTCCCACACACTGTTGCACAGCCACGTATTGTATATGTAATGAGTTAATTGTGTCGTTAAGGGTGGACTGCTAGCCGACTTTTCTAATTCAGCAAACGCCTTACAATTATGTAGTACATACGTTCCACATAAGTACGTGTGTATTACACACGTACACACACACATCTTGTCAAGCACAAGACTAAGCTTGAAAAAGTTTAGTGGTATGCCAATAGGCTAGTCCCAGGACTAAGAGGCATGAGTTACGAGGACAGGCTGCGAGAAATGCACCTCACGACACTGGAAGACAGAAGAGTAAGGGGAGACATGACCTACAAAATTCTCAGAGCAATTCTATAAAGATAAACTGTTTTACACGGGTGGTAGGCGAACAAGGGGACACAGGTGGAAACTGAGTACCCAAATGAGCCACTGGGACGTTAGAAAGAACTTTTTCAGTGTCAGGGTAGTTAATATTGCATTGCTCTTCAACAAGTCACTTGAACTCCAAACCTTTCCAGATATTCTAAAAAAAGCGAGAGTAACCCCTGTCCACAAATGTGGTGATCTCACTGATCTTAACAACTACAGACCTATATCAATCCTGCCAAACTTGTCAAAAATATTTGAAAAACTAATCTACAAGCAGCTTTACTCTTATCTAGCCAAACACAATATACTTAGCTCTTGTCAATATGGCTTCAGACCCAAAAAAAGTACTAACGATGCTCTTATTAGTATGATTAACTTGATTCATGCAGCTCTTGATAAAAATGAGTTCCCTGTTGGGTTATTTGTGGACCTGCGTAAGGCTTTTGACACTGTCAACCACCAAAACCTTCTTCTTAAATTATATCATTATGGAGTCAGAGGACACTCCCTGCAATACCTCAAATCTTACCTTACTGACAGGCTCCAGAATGTTTCTGTGAATAATTCAATTTCTCTAACCCATCAACATTGGTGTTCCTCAGGGCAGCATACTTGGCCCTCTCCTCTTTCTCATCTACATTAATGATCTTCCAAATGCCTCCCAACACCTCAAACCAATTCTATTTACTGACGACACAACCTTCATTTACTCCAGTCCTGACCCCCCTTGCTCTAAATGTCACAGTGAATATTGAGCTAAATAAAGTCCATCTTTGGCTAACTGCCAACAAACTCACCCTCAACATTGACAAAACTTTCTATATTCTGTTTGGCAATAAATCCTCTAATCATATAAATCTCAGGATAAACAATACCCAAATTTGTAACAAAATAGATGGCAAATTTCTTGGCGTCCTCATTGACCACAAGCTGAATTTCCAGGGACACATTCTAAATATTACAAAAAAAGTTTAAAAAAACTGTTGGCATTCTTTCTAAGATCAGATATTATGTACCCCGCCCTGCCCTGGTGACTCTCTATTACTCCCTCATCTATCCATACCTCAACTATGGTATTTGTGCTTGGGGTTCTACTACCCAAAATCATTTACGTCCTCTAATTACTCAACACAAAGCTGCTATTAGGACAATATCCAACTCTGGCCCCAGACATCACTCGGTACCCCTACTCAAATCTCTGAATATGTTAGATATTAAGTCACTGCACATTCTCTCATGTGTATTATACATATATAAAACGCTGAACTGTAATGCCAATCCTGACCTCAAAAGCTTCATTGAAGGTTGTAACAGAACCCATGAGCACCACATCAGAAACAAATACAGTTTTGATATTCCAAGAGTACGACTTAATCAAACTAGAAATGCTCTAGTTTGGGAATCAAGGGATTCCCAGAAGGGAATCAAGGGACCCAGAATGTGGAATGTCCTTCCCAACCATGTTAAAGACTGTACCTCTCTCAACCAGTTTAAGATAAAAACGAAGCACTACCTAATAAATTCCCTGTAACCTACCTTACTCCTCTATTGTCAACCCATGTCTGTTATTTTTTTAATCATCGCTGTTTGTCGACCTATTGTATTTGTGCTGCCTTTTCAGCCATGTACCCCTCTTTTTTTATCTATTTTTATTTGTTCTCAACACATTTTATTCTTTATACTCGATTAGTATTAAGCTTTAGTCATTAATGTTTTTCATGCCCGAAACGCTTTGCGTAATAGTGGCTTTAGGCATTGTATGTACTAGCTCTATCTATAAATCAATCATTCTTTGTAATATCTCTTGAATGTATGTACCTTACCTAAATAAACATTTATTTATTTATTTATTTATTATTATTATTTATTTGGTCAGGTCTACATCGGCAGATAATGAGAATTCCCAGAGATACTTGTAACCGAGTCTAAGCCGAGCAGCAGTAACATCTAGAAGTCTGCTGATTTTATTGGATGATCCATAGATGTGTGGCTCCTCTTGCATGATAGTATGATGATAGATGGAATTACTGGTGTCAATTTCACTTTGCCTCAGATCTACAAGATCTTGTTGAAGTTTTTGTATTAATTTTTGTTAAACTACCATTCAAGCTGTCATTGCAATCAATCTGAGCTACCTATGTGCTTTAATATACCTACAATTTTCTCTCATCTTTTATTTTTTTCTTGCTATGTAACTGTTATCATTTTTATAAATTTTGCTCGTATTTATCTACTTAAGATTTTCTTAGATTGGACCTGCCCGAAACGCTGCGCGTACTAGTGGCTTTACAAGAATGTAATTACTATGCTATAGTAATTACTATAGAAAGCTGAGAGCCAAGACGAAGGTTCGGCTGAGGTGTCTGCGCGACTTCCTTTTTGCCGACGACGCAGCAGTCACCGCCCACTCAGCCGAAGACCTCCAACGGCTTATGACCCGCTTCAGCGAGGCCTCTCAGGCTTTCGGACTCACCATCAGCCTGAAGAAAACACAGGTCATGGGACAAGGAGTGGACTCCCCACCTGACATCGGCATCTCCGATTCCAAACTGTGAGTCGTTCACGACTTCGTGTACCTGGGCTCCTCAATCTCTGACTCCCTCTCTCTTGATACGGAGCTAAACAAACGCATCGGTAAGGCATCTACTACCATGTCCAGACTGACAAAGAGAGTGTGGGCCAACAATAGGCTGACTGAGTATACTAATATTCAGGTTTACAGAGCCTGTGTCCTGAGCACTCTCCTTTATGGCAGTGAGTCTTGGACACTCCGCGCCCGTCAGGAAAGACAGCTGAATGCCTTCCACATGCGCTGCCTTCGACACATCTTGGACATCACCTGGCAGGACAAGGTGACAAACAACAACGTCTTGGGGAGAGCAAGAATCACCAGCATGTACACAATGCTGAAACAGAGACGAATGCGCTGGCTCGGGCACGTTGTGAGAATGGGCGACGGCAGGATCCCCAAGGATCTCCTGTACGGAGAGCTGATGCAGGGAAAGCGTCCAACAGGCAAGCCCCAGCTACGGTACAAAGTACCCCGTATTATGTACCCCGACCTGCCCTGGTGTCTCTCTATTACTCCCTCATCTATCCATATCTCAACTATGGTATTTGTGCTTGGGGTTCTACTACCCAAAATCATTTACGTCCTCTTATTACTCAACACAAAGCTGCTATTAGGACAATATCCAACTCTGGCCCCAGACATCACTCGGTACCCCTACTCAAATCTCTCAATATGTTAGATATTAAGTCACTGCACATTCTCTCATGTGTATTATACATATATAAAACGCTGAACTGTAATGCCAATCCTGACCTCAAAAGCTTCATTGAAAGCTGTAACAGAACCCATGAGCACCACACCAGAAATAAATACAGTTTTGATATTCCAAGAGTACGACTTAACCAAACTAGAAATGCTCTACAAATCAAGGGACCCAGAATGTGGAATGACCTTCCCAACCATGTTAAAGACTGTACCTCTCTCAACCAGTTTAAGATAAAACTAAACACTACCTGATTAATTCCCTGTAACCTACCTTACCCCTCTATTGTCAACCCATGTCTGTTATTTTTTTTTTTATTCAACGCTGTTTGTCTACCTATTGTATTTGTGCTGCTTTTTCAGTCATGTTCCCCCTTTTTTATCTTTATTTGTATCTGTTCTCAATACATTTTATTCTTTTTGCTCAATTAGTATTAAGTTTTAGATATTAATGTTTTTCTTGCCCGAAACGCATTGCGTAATAGTGGCTTTAGGCATTGTATGTACTAGCTCTATCTATCAGGGGGTGGGGGACCGGCTTCGCTGGCCTGCGGAGTGGGGGTGCTGCGCCGGATTCCCAAGTCTAGGGCTGCCCGCAGCTACTTACCATATGTCAAGTGCTCACTACTGGTGCAAGTTGGGGGTTGCAGACTTTACATGTACTAGGCACTAGCATGTCATTACCCCTGGAAAATCTTAAATAATTTTCACGCCCTCTGCGTATGCACAATATATTTTATCCATACTGTACTGGCTGTGCCAATCATTTATCTCTGGCATTGTTTAATTATTGGCATTGTTTAATTATAGCATTACGCTATTTTACCATGAAAATCTTCATTATTCTTCCTATGCCCTCTGCGTATGCAGAATATATTTTATCATACTGTACTGGCTGTGCCACTCATTATCTCTGGTATTGTTTTAATTATAGCACTACGCTGTTTGCGAGTACTGCAACATTGCTTCGGCTAGCCGACTCTAGGCACGATTAACGTCCTATGACTTATTCACTTAGTTGCATCTTTGCAGTACTGGCATGCTACTCAGTCATGTTACGATTTCTTTTATTGTGGTACAGCAGTCGCTCTGTAAATATTAATTAATAAATTAAGGTCCCCCCGCTCCTGTTTGTTTTTCTCTCCGCCCAGAAATGGCCCCTGCATAATTTAAATTAAGCAGGGGAATTCTGGGAGCGAGAATAAACATATACGCAGCGCTCAGGAGAGCTGCGCGCGCCGTGGGGGGGGCGCACATTTAAGCAAACGCACGAGCAGTTTCTCCCTCTTTCCACTAGGCTCCGCTACGCTTCACACGAAACACCCGCCCTCCTCCCTTGACTGCAGAACTTCTTATGCTCTCCGAGCCCCACATGTTTCGCCTACGCTTCTCTTTAATTTGGGGGGTGCTGCGCCGGATCCCCAAGTCTAGGGCTGCCCGCAGCTACTTACCATATGTCAAGTGCTCACTACTGGTGCAAGTTGGGGGTTGCAGACTTTACATGTACTAGGCACTAGCATGTCATTACCCCTGGAAAATCTTAAATAATTTTCACGCCCTCTGCGTATGCACAATATATTTTATCCATACTGTACTGGCTGTGCCAATCATTTATCTCTGGCATTGTTTAATTATTGGCATTGTTTAATTATAGCATTACGCTATTTTACCATGAAAATCTTCATTATTCTTCCTATGCCCTCTGCGTATGCAGAATATATTTTATCATACTGTACTGGCTGTGCCACTCATTATCTCTGGTATTGTTTTAATTATAGCACTACGCTGTTTGCGAGTACTGCAACATTGCTTCGGCTAGCCGACTCTAGGCACGATTAACGTCCTATGACTTATTCACTTAGTTGCATCTTTGCAGTACTGGCATGCTACTCAGTCATGTTACGATTTCTTTTATTGTGGTACAGCAGTCGCTCTGTAAATATTAATTAATAAATTAAGGTCCCCCCGCTCCTGTTTGTTTTTCTCTCCGCCCAGAATAGTGGCTTTAGGCATTGTATGTACTAGCTCTATCTATAAATCCACTTATGTAAAATCACTTTATGTATGTACCTTTCCTGAATAAACATATTTATTTATTTATTTATTTATAAGACGTATGCAAGAGGGACCTGAAAGCCATGGACGTCGATCTTGCTATATGGGAGACACTGGCTGCAGACCGTTCAGCTTGGAGGCAGTCTGTTCAAAGAGGTCTCTCCAAGTTCGAGGAGTCACTTGCCAAGGAATCGGAGGCAAAGAGACAGAGAAGGAAAGCCAGTAGCCAGGAAGACAGATCAGAATCGGACTTCGTTTGTGCTCGGTGTGGGATGGACTGCCACTCTCGGATTGGCCTCATCAGTCACACCAGACGCTGCACCAGGACTGACAACCAGAGCGCAACTCCATAGACTCCCGACACTGAAGGATGCCTACTAATTACTATGCTATGTATCCTCACAATCCTAATGTACCTTCTTGTATATATATAAATAAATAAATAAATAAAAATAAATAAATAAAACAATTCTGAAGTTAGAAAGCGTAGCTTAGGCTCCTCGCACAACGTTCTTTAATAATGTGGTCCTCAGGTGATAGTTTTCTATCTAGAACCACTCCCTAGATCTCTTTCTTTATCAGAAATCATTAAAGAATGCAACTTCAGAATTGCTTTTAAATACATAATTCTTATGTACTTAACCTAAACAACCTTATCATTGTGTTCATTGCTGTCTTCCTTTATGTGCTAGCCATTTGCTGTATTGTGCCTACCAAATTTTGTCAACTACCATTCAAGCTTTCATTGCAATCAATCTTAGCTACCTAAGTGCTTTATTATACTGTACCTACAATTTTCTCTCATCTTTTTTTTTTTTTTTTTTTTTCTTTTTTCTTTTCTTGCCATGTAACTGTTATTATTTCCTTTTTATAATTTTTGCTAGTATTTACCTACTAAAAATTTTCTTAGATTAAGGACCTGCCCGAAACGCTGCGCGTACTAGTGGCTTTACAAGATTGTAATTACCATATTATATATTCTCACATTCCCAATGTACCTTCTTGTATATGAATAAATAAATAAATAAATAAACATGGATGGCAATATACTAAAGAAATTGTTCACGACTTTTGTTAGGCCAAAGCTAGAATATGCAGCGGTTGTGTGGTGCCCATATCTTAAGAAGCACGTCCATCAGCAAACTGGAAAAGGTGCAAAGACATGCTACTAAGTGGCTCCCAGAACTGAAGGGCAAGAGCTATGAGGAGAGGTTACAGGCATTAAATATGCCAAAACTAGAAGACAGAAGAAAAAGAGGTGATATGATCACTACATACAAAATAGTAACAGGAATTTAGTCTCCGTGGTATAGTGGTAAGACACTCGCCTGGCGTTCCGCGAGCGCTATGTCATGGGTTCGTATCCTGGCCGGGGAGGATTTACTGGGCGCAAATCCTTAACTGTAGCCTCTGTTTAACGCAACAGTAAAATGTGTACTTGGTTGTAACAACGATTCTTCGCGGCGGGGATCGTATTCCAGGGACCTGCCCGAAACGCTACGCGAACTAGTGACTGTACAAGAATGTAACAACTCTTGTATATATCTAAAAAAAAAAAAAAAAAAAAAAAAAAAAAAAAAAAAAAAAAAAAAAAAAAAAAGTTTAAAATCGATAGGGAAGATTTCCTGAGACCTGGAACTTAAGAACAAGAGGTCATAGATTTAAACTAGCTAAACACAGATGCCGAGAAATATAAGAAAATTCACTTTCGCAAACAGAGTGGTAGACGGTTGGAACAAGTTAGGGGAGAAGGTGGTGGAGGCCAAGACCCTCAGTGTGTGTGTGTATGTGTGTGTGTGTATGTGTGTGTACTCACCTAATTGTACTCACCTACTTGTGCTTGCGGGGTTGAGCTCTGGCTCTTTGGTCCCGCTTCTCAACTGTCAATCAACTGGTGTACAGATTCCTGAGCCTACTGGGCTCTATCATATCTACACTTGAAGCTGTGTATGGAGTCAGCCTCCACCACATCACTT
>WNGS01003164.1:9742-20122 GCA_020271785.1 Procambarus virginalis
GGTTGTGGAAGATTCCCAGGTGAGGTATTTAGACAGAACGTTTTGTGCCAGAGATAGGGGGAACAGATTAAGATATGAATAGTATTGGCTTCCACAACCTGTTCCTTAAGTGCATTCCATTTTCCCACTACTCTCACGCTAAAAGAAAACTTCCTAACATCTCTGTGACTCATCTGAGTTTCTAACTTCCATCCATGTCCCCTCGTTCTGTTACTATTCCGTGTGAACATTTCGTCTATGTCCACTCTGTCAATCCCTCTGAGTATTTTATACGTTCCTATCATGTCCCCCCTCTCCCTTCTTCTTTCTAGTGTCGTAAGGCATAGTTCCCCCAGGCGCTCCTCATACCCCATCCCTCGTAGCTCTGGGACGAGTCTCGTTGCAAACCTCTGAACCTTTTCCAGTTTCATTATGTGTTTCTTTAGATGGGGACTCCATGATGAGGCGGCATACTCTAAGACTGGCCTCACGTAGGCAGTGTAAAGAGCCCTAAATGCCTCCTTACTTAGGTTTCTGAATGATGTTCTAACTTTTGCCAGTGTAGAGTACGCTGCTGTCGTTATCCTATTTATATGTGCCTCAGGAGATAGATTAGGTGTTACGTCCACACCCAGGTCTCTTTCGCGCGTCGTCACAGGTGTGTGGTGTTGTGTTTGTGTGTGTGTGTGTGTGTGTGTGTGTGTGTGTGTGTGTGGTGTGTGTGTGTGTGTGTGTGTGTGTGTGGTGTGTGTGTGTGTGTGTGTGTGTGTGTGTGTGTGTGTGTGTGTGTGTGTGTGTACTTCTTTAGTTATGTTTGGGGGGGGGATCGAACTTCGGCTCTTTGATTACACCTCTTAATTGTCAATGAGTTAGTGTGCAGATTCCTGGGCCTATTGGGCTCTATCATATCTACATTTGAAACTGTGTATACGGAGTCTGCCTCCACCTCATCACTGCGTAATTTATTCCATATGTTAGGTACTCTGACAATTTTCTTTCCACTCTCAAAGTTTTCCAAAGCCTCACCAAACATCGACCAACAAAACGATTCCATTCAACCCTCAGAATTCATGAAATCTGTTATCTGGGGTCTCTCTCTCTCTTGAAATATTTTATAACGGTTTTGTGTTTTTTAATGAAAACGAACCATTAATGATTATTTTTAATGCGCCTGAATGCTTTTCCAAGACACCAACGCTTTCTTAAATTATTGAGTGCATCTATAAAAATCATTAACAATCGGATTGGAATGATATTAAGAGATGTATAGAGATATGGGAATGATGTGATTTTATTTCACAATGTTCCCTATTGTTAACTTGATACATATCACATTACCTGTTATTTAAAATGTACTTTTTTAAAGAGTGATGAATACAAATATTTGTTGGATGTTCTTATTGGGATAAGCCAATGGCAATGTCTATAGTTGAAAGAGTAACGTCATCTATAATTTATTTATTTATTTATATATATGCAATAAGTTACATTTGGTTTATGAGAGTACATAGCATGATGTGTTCACATTCTTGTAAAGCCACTAGTAAGCACAGCGTTTAGGTCCCTAAGGATTTAGGATTAGGCAGGTCCCTAATCTAACAGATAATATAAAGAGGTAATTTTTAGCAAAATGGCGGGATTATTCAGATCATCCTTACACTCGATAAAATAATTGTCTAAATTATCCTTACTCGTTTTAAACTTTTACTGTACATAATGGAGTCAAGTCGCTGTATGTGCTGTATTCACAACTCGTTTATTAGGTTGGATATTTATTGCCATCTCTCAGGCCTGGTTTTTTCCCCCTGCATGTTGTGATAGATGATGGTGGTTTGGGCTCAGTACTGGCAGTAAGTACTGCCATTCCATTCCTATTAATAATATTATGCGGTGAGCAGTGACTCACTATTAAGTGGAGGGGAAACTTTAAGTGTAAATTGATGATGAGAATCAGGAAACAAAAATAATAAGTGCCATGAAATTTAATTATTTTATAAATTTATAAGTTGTTTAGCTGGAGGGGCTATTTTCTGGGCATAAGAAACAACTGATTTGTATTGATATTGATGATAGGTTAATATAAATGTAATTAATAAAAGAACAATAATACAAATTAATAATGACACTAATGATTTATAAATATTTGTTCCTAGTAGATAAAACGTGACTATTAAACCAATAAAAAAACAGATACATAAAAGAAATAGCCCAATTTTTCATTTTCTTATCAACATTGACTTTTTCTGGTGCTATTTCTGTATTCTTATTATTATTTTGCCCATGAGTAGTTGTTATTGGACCCCAGTAAGAGTCTTCATGTATTCTGTTAGCTGTTCTCAACTCTGCAACATGCGGCTGGGGTAATAACTGAGGCAGTTGTTGAGGATTTACAGTATTCTTTGTTGATGTGGTTGTTATTAACGAAAGTGGAGTATGTGTCATCGTGGTAAAAGCAATTTTTTTTTTTTTTAATTTTACGTTAATTTAATATTTCACTATCAAAGGGTATTAGTGCCTTTAATCGATGGCAATTCATGAATATTAGGGCTTCCCCCAGTGGGATAAAAGGTAGTTTTTGCTTCATCTAAACGATGGCTGAAAAGAAAACGATGTATATACTTCTCAGTTGTTGGTCTTGTTATTCACATCAGAAATCCCAATAGCATGATGCATCAAATAAAAAAATCCACAAGAAGCCGTGATGAGGGTTCGAACTTACTCCACAGGATGATCCCTGACACACCTAAGTCGACAATGCCACGACATGGCATAGTGAATGTGTGTGTGCATGGGGAAATTGTGTAAAACCCTGGTTTGTGTCTCTGAGAGGCTGCAGGATCTGTGTGAGGGCAGTAGCACTCCCAGTTGCAATTCTTTTACCAACTACCTATTTATACCAATTCCTTCCTTTTTATTTATGTGACGCATGGTAATGCAAATGGATACAATGAGGATGAAGAAGTACTTCCTCTACCTCAACATGATCGTCCACTTTTGAATGTCAGACGTCTCGTAGAACTATTTGAAAATGAAACTAACAGGTCCACTCTTCAAACAACCTATATATTTATTGTGGTGACTGACGATGGTAGAAGCCAAAAAGATTCTATAGAACCCTCTTCGTTTGTGTTTTTTTATACAAAAGCTAACACCCATGTAATGTATGTTAGAACATCGTCAGGAATATCTTTTTTAGACTAGATACTTCTGATGAATGCTGACCAAAGATCTATTGTGTCGATAATGTATGGGAATAAGTTTCTCTATAACTCTGGTATGAATATGAGAATAGATATCGGTGGGGGTCAAATTTTCGTTTAATCTGTATGTATCGACCCAGATCACTTTCATTCCCTGGTCTATGAGATTAGGCGGCATAGCTAACATCTGAAAAAAGATCTTTGAATCAGGGATAAGAATATCTCCCGGATGAACAGATATATTCATGGCATTTTGCATATTAGGATAGACTTTTTGATCAACATTAAAACTTGTTATGGCGTGAAACATAAGGCCTAGATTATAAGTATTTTGTGGTCCAGTTTTACTGGAACGAGACACACACAACGTATATATATATCAGACCTATACTAGAAATATGCGGCTCCGGCATGGAGTCCACATCTAGTCAAACACAAAACGAAGTTAGAAAAGATTCAGAGGGATGCCACCAAGCTAATCCCTGTACTGAGGGGTATGAGCTATGAGGAAAGATTAATGGAACCGAGACATGATCATTACCTTATAAATTTCTCAGAGGGATTGATACCCATCCTACTTTCTAGAAAGTACTAAAAATGTTGCATATTGTTACAAATAAATTCCACCAGTCTAATAAGTCGCTACAACTTTCCCAAATTTGTTTTAATATATAATATTATATAAAATTTACTTATTAAAAAGGAAAGTTGATAAAAATATTTTGTATGATGTTAAACTCAGTTTTTATTTCGACCAATGTTAACAAGGAGACAGACAAACAGACTAGAAGTGGTAGAAATTATATCGGGAAACGTTATGAATGTTCGGACTGTAATAAAAAATTTAGATGGCCAGACTCCTTGAAGACTCACTCGAAAATACATGAGAAGCTTTATCAATGTTCTGTATGCATGAAATGTTTTAGTAAAAAACGTACCTTGAAAATGCATTTGAAAATTCATACAGGTGAAGGTCTTCATAAATGTTCTAAGTGTGAGAGAAATTTTAATTATAAAACCAGCTTAAAGACACATTTAAAAAGACATAAAGGCGAAATGCCTTATAAGTGTCATATATACGCTAAAGGGTTTGTTAGTAGGGGCCACTTGGATGATCATCTTAATATACATACAAGCATAAAACCTTATATATGTTCTATGTGTGGGAGAAAGTTTACTATTAACAACCACTTGCAGAAACATTTAGAGAAAGAGGCGATATGTATTGAAGAATATAGGTAACAAGTAATTCATTAAACTGATCTATTGTGAGGGAGAGACAGGAACAGTGTAAGAGTTTACATTATTTTTAGATGCATTTAGTTTTCTTCAAGTCTTACATCAAGCACTTGGCCCTCAACTTTAGATTTGAAAAACAGATTCAATTTGATTTCACAGATTTGAAAAAATTAATGAATGGTCAATTAGAAAACAGGTATAGACCTCGTATGTATCTTCGATGTAATCTAAGCCTGTAAATTCCGATTCTTCGACTTAGTAATATAAAAACATTATGACGACTTTTATTAAACTATTTTTCTTTTAAATCTGACTCATTTGGTGTCAAAATAACACAATAATTAAACGAGAAACAATAAAAGAATTGGGGTAGTAACACTAATTTGGAAGTTTTTTAAATTTATGGATCTTTTTTTAAATTTTAAACTTTTTTTATTTATGTGGTATATAATTTTTCTCTTTATAAAAAATCTATAGAATATTTTAATCTTTTATAAAATAAAAATATAATAATATAATTTTCTTTTTTCATATATAAGAAAGAAGCAAATATTTATATAGATGTACATAAATATAGTATAATCTAACCATGACAAACCGATGGAGAGAAGTCTTACAAAATGAACATGAAGATAAAGTGGGTGAAAGTGATAGAATTTGGCTACCATTACCACCTCATCCCAAGATAAATTATCTCGAGAAACGTTATCAGTGTTCAGATTGTAATAAGAAATTCAGATGGCCTGACTCCCTGAAGACACACTTAAAAATTCACAAAAAGCCCTATCAATGTTCTGAATGCATGAAAAATTTTACACATGAACATACCTTGAAAACGCACTTGAAAAAACATACAGGTAAAGATCTTTATAAATGTTCTACGTGTGGAAGAAATTTTAATTATAAAATGTGCTTTAAGAGACATCTTAAAATACATACAGGCAAAAAGCCTTATATGTGTCATATATGTGTTAAAGGTTTCTTCCTTAAGATTTACTTGAATGATCATATTAATAATAAACATATAGGCATAAAGCAATATAAATGTTTTATATGTAGGAGAAGTTTTAGCAGTAACAACAGCTTGAAGAGACATTCAGAGAAAGATTTCATATGTACTACAGAATATAGGTAACATTTATTCATCTAACTGAGCAAATGATAAGGTAGAAAAATCATGAGGGAGAGAAGGGAACCGTGTATAGGTTATTATTATTATAATTAGATGCATTCAGTTTTCAACAGGTCTTAATATAAAATAAAATAATGTGTTTAGTTAAAGACTAGCCCCAAGCATCTGACCTCCAACCATGGATAGACAGATTGACTCAATCTTACAACAAAGAAATCACAATGATGTGATATATCAAAGAGAAAATTGAAGGGGTTAAGGCATGAAATTATGCCATTGTAAACAATATGTTATAACCACTAACTAACTCTGACACCCGGGGTGACAGTTATTGGACTTAGAGGTTTTAATTTCATACATGTATCTGTTCATGATTTCAAACATTGTTCAATAGACGTTTCAAGTACAATATCTTTTAATTGATTCTTGTCTTTCAAAGTAAATATAACTTCAAACATGCACATATTTCAAAATACAGTTCTTTATATTAGTTATATTAATAAATATATAATATACATAATGTAAATATAATATATATAATTATATTATATCAGTATATATATATATGCTTACTTAATGAAAGGGTTTAGAGTTTTCTAATATTTTCATATTTCAAAACTGATTCAATGGAATTTTTTATGATTCCCAAGGAAAAAATAACTATTTAAATGTATCTAACACAGAATTTAGTGCCGAGAGAACAAAATTTAGCACCGAGAACACAGATTTTAGTATCAAGAATACTGAATTTAGTACCGAGTTTGACAGTCAAAGAAACCAAAAAATAATGACATTTTGGAAAAGTAACTTTTTTGTAAGAATTTTCTTTAGATTTATAATATTTTATATATCAAAAAGACATGATAAAACTAGAAAAAATCCTTTACTGTCACTTTTTATTGACTTTTATTACAATTTATTAACACATTTTTATGCAATAAGGAGATATTTGTTTAGGAGTTACTTGTTTTCATGATTTTTATATATTATTTTGAAATATTATTGTGAAGATAAAATTATGCAAGGTTTCTCCAGGTATATATAATATAATTTTATTTTCAGTTGATTAATTTTATGAAACAAATTTTATATGTGTTGTGTATGTTAATTTATTTTTGTAAAGATATTTATATAATAAATTAAATAATTTGTTCTAAATAAATGTAAAGTTTGTCACCTAAAAAACAAAGTATTTACTTTTGGTTTTTACTTAGCAAAAATATATTTTTTGTGAAATATAACCCCCATTTTTTTTTTTGTAAATAATTTTGAAAGTATTTTATAGAATCAATTATATAATTTAAAAAGTTACCCTTAAATATGAGATACAAAAGATAAAAAGACTATTAATGGGATTTGGTATTTACGTTTATGGAACATGTCGTAACAGCAGTTGTGGTTTAAATGATTTTTCGCACTTATCCAAACATGGTATGATAAAGGGTATTGAAATGTATAATTATTTGATTATTATTGTTATCAAACATTTTTACATATTTGTACATTATGTCGACATTTATGGGTACCCTTTGACCGTATCGCTGGCAAATACATTTGTGATTCATACACGGCAAGAGTTTACAATGACACACTAGAATCTTCCTATAGCGATTATCACTGAGAAAATAATCAGACTGTCTTCGAACGACTTCTCAAAGACCTACTGTCTCACTCTTATTAATTTGATTTGGTATAATTCTGTCTACAAATTTATCGAAGTCAGTCCTAGAAAGATACTGATCGATGGTTCCAAATTTGGTGGCCACACGATATAAATCTCTCCGGTGATCAATTTCGATAACTATTCCACTGATGGTACGCATCCCCATCTTCGATTCTCTGTCTGCTTTAGGGATTATGACATTAACTACATCGTATAAACTTATAGGTGTAACATCTGATGAAGACTGTGACAACATTTTAAAAGCGTTACTCTTCTGGCGCTCCTTCACTCTAATTCTTGTTTCTTTTACTTTTTTGACATGCAAGTGATGGGGAGGATGGTTGTCGATGTCTGCATCGATATTGTTGTTATTTTCGTCGGACTCCGAATCAGTATGAGATGGTGTGTCCCCTGAATTGTTCAGTTGTCTAATTATTATCTTAGATGATAACACTACAAGAGGAGGCGACGGTGATGATGGTCGAAGATGAGGCTCTTGTGGTAGTGGAGATGATAATATCATCCCATGATCAGAAGACGAAGGTGTAGTAGGAGCTGCTGCCATTTCTTCATTGTTAACTCGACCCAATGGGGCTTCCATTACTTTGTTCAGTTCGTCAACTATTATCTTCAGGGGTAATAATATTGGTGGCAATGGCAATGATGGTGGTGGTGGGTTTGGTGGTGATGGTGGTGAACTTGGTGGCAGAGATCTTATTATTATCATCTCATGATGAGAAGACGAAGGTGTAGTAGGAGCTGCTCCCATTTCTTCATTGTTGACTTCATCTAACGGTTCTCCTGTTATTTTGTTCAGCTCGTCATCCATTATCTCCCGGGGTAATAATATTGGTGGCAATGATGGTGGCGGTGGAGGTGGGGAGATTATTATCATCTCAGGTGAAGAACTTGTAGTTGTAATCGAATGTGAAGATATGATGGTTTGATGTTGTTGTTGAGGTAATATTGGTGATGATGACTGTAATTAAAAGAAAATATATAAAATACTATATACTGTCGCTTCTTGGCTTGACTTTTCTTAATATATATAAATAGGCATCTATTTATCAAATAAACCTTCCAAAAATTTATAATTATAATTATCATATGCTATCCCATTATTTGTTGTTAACTCACTCACTCTTTTTGGAAGTTAACTAATGAAGTAGAAATTTTAATGTTTCTCTTTCTTAACAGATTGATTATTTTAATATTGTACAACTCAAAGGAAAGGATATGATGAATATAATCTCAGTATAAATTATCATCTATCTGTCAACCATTAATTAATAAATAGATACCACTGAATCCCTGGTGTTGATAATAGTTTCGTTCTGGTTCCCAGCCTCAGCAGTCGGTGGTTGACGGCAGTGGTGTTCTTCAACATCTTGTTCTCGACTTCGTTCCTGGTCTCCAATAGGATCATCTTCTTCCTCCTCCTCTTCTTCAATTAGATTCATCGTTAATAAGTCTTCTTCAGTGATATCCTTTCCTTGCAACTGTTTGTACATAGATGGTGAGAGTTCCGTTTGCATACCGATGGGGGGTTCGATCCCAAAGACCGCCTTGTATGGTGACAGTCCAATACCCCGCGAGTATGCTATATTCTTATTAAATTGTATGAAGGGAAGACCGGCCGACCAATCGCGAGTTCGATTCTCACACATCCAACTCCCAAGCATTTTTGTAATGTCGCCGTTGGCCCGTTCTATGTTTCCCTGACTCTGGGGATGCCGGGGCTTACCGTTTATTAGGATTAACTTGGGCCATAATTCCGTCCGTAACTGATGAATCACTGCCGCCACGAATTCACGACCGTTGTCGCTTTGCAGATATCGAGGGGCTCCAATGAGCGTAAAGATATCCAGCAAGTGACGAGCGACTTCTATCGCCTGTTTAGTGCGAAGAGGTCAGAGAACTGAGAACTTATTAGAATGTCTTGGTAATGAAGAATGTAGTTGAACAAACATCCCCCATTATTATGCATGTCTATGAAATCCATCTGTCCTCTCTCTCTGAAACTCTCAGACACGATGTGTTTAACTACCCCTTTCTTACGCCTGGGAACACGTTTTAAGTTGCAAATTTGACATAAAGAAATGAATAGTTTTACTTCTTCTTGGGTTACGTTAGCAACGGTCTTGCTTACTTGAAAATAAGTTCTTTTTTCTCCCCCATGGCCGACCGCGTTATGGGCGTCGTAAATTGTGTCATATAGTTGCCCCTGGTGTATAAATCTGCGGAATACACGTTGGGGGTCTAATGAGGAGGTTGCTGTTGATGTTGAGCTAATTAACTTGCGTTTTATTCCCCGCGATTCAGTCTCTTCTCGGTTTCATCTACGCTGACCAGAATGTCTTCTCCGAACATGTTTTTCACATCGTATTGCGACAACAGATCGAATTCACGGGAAGTTTTTGTAGTCTTCTTAAGTTTAGCTGCATTTACTTCACTAATGTATTTCTTTAACTTTTCGCGACTAAAAATCTTTCGACGTTCCCCGCGTCGTGTTGACAACATTTGGCGTATCTGAAGGTCAAATTCTTGTTTGTGACGAACTTCTTCGTCTCTCTTTTCATTTTCACTTCTTTGTCCACAAGTCAATAACAACGCTGGAGCACTTGAAGGCACTGATTCGAGTGTATCCATCGTGTGGTATCTGATTGACACTGATATATATGACTGACCCAGCCTTATGTCGTTACCTCACTTTACTGTGGTCAGGTGACGATCGACCAATCACGAGCCTGCTTTCTTTGCTTAATGGGCAGTTACAAATTGTGCATACTTGGACAACTTGTGTACACTCGGCCAGAAACGACAGTGGCCTTGCTGAATTACTAAGTGAGACGACAGCCTTACATATTAGGCCAAATAGTGAGTTATGGCTATTAGGTACAACATATATATATATATATATATATATATAATATATATATATATATATATATATATATATATATATATATATATATATATATATATCGTACCTAGTAGCCAGAACGCACTTCTCAGCCTACTATGCAAGGACCTATTTGCCTAATAAGCCAAGTTTTCATGAATTAATTGTTTTTCGACTACCTAACCTAACTTTTTCGGCTACCTAACGTAACCTAACCTATAAAGATAGGTTAGGTTAGGTTAGGTAGGGTTGGTTAGGTTCGGTC
>WNGS01003164.1:34369-51308 GCA_020271785.1 Procambarus virginalis
TACGATGTGTATCACGACTCGTTACCCAGAGGCTTTTGCTGTAAGGAACATCCGAGCAAAGACTGTTGTTGCTCGTATGTGCAATTTTTTTCCACTTTTGGACTGCCTCGGGGTGTACAGACTGACAATGGTACTAACTTTAAGTCTGATATTTTGAACAATTTTGTAAGGACCATGGAATAACTCATAAGGTTTCCAGCCCATACCATCCACAGAGTCAGGGGGTCATTGAAAGGTTCCATCTAACTCTGAAGCAGATGTTGAAGACATCGTGCGAGAGTTCCATACCTTCTGGGACGAGAACTTGCCGTATGTTTTGTTTGCTGCTAGGGAGGGTTGCAAAGTTCACTGGGTTGCTCTCCTTTTGAGTTAGTCTTTGGCCATAAAGTTCGTGGACCCTTGCAATGTTACAGGAGAATCTGTTAGGGACGTAACGTTACAGAAGGTTCGGCTTTCTTTGCGCAACACCACCAGAGACTCAAGGACTGCAAGGCTGCGGCACTAAAGTATCTTGGGAAGGCCCAAGAGAATATGAAAGAACGGAACGATGCCAAGGCTAAGTTGCGGGTATTTCAGCCCGGTGACCCTGTCCTGGTACTAAAGCCTCGACTGGGGAGCACTATGTCCCACAAGTACGAGGGCCCCTACATTGTGACAGAGAAGACTGGGGACCTCACGTACAAGTGAGACACTCTGATAAGCGTAAACAGGTAATGCTCGTACACGTGAATCGGCTGAAGAAGTTCCAGGGCCCAGGCCCATTGCACTAACCAATGTTTCCCTTTCCAGTGAGGGAGGGGATGATTGTTCTGGGGACCCAACTAATCTCATTCTCACTAATTCTAGTTCTGTGAATGCTGTGGAGGAGGGACTGTCCCATTTGCAGATGTCCCACGTGACGAGGTGCAGTCGTTGCTTGACGAATTCTCCAGTCTGTTCGGGGAGGTCCCGACCCAGATTGATGCCATTTACCATGATGTCGAGTTGACGGACTACACCCCCATTCGCCTTCAACCCTATCGGATGAGTCCGGAAAAGAAGGCCATCGTCTGTAAGGAGGTCGACTTCTTGCTCCAGCACGGCCTCATCAGGCCGAGCCAGGGCTCTTGGTGCTCGCCCTGCCTTTTGGTCCCCAAACCAGATGGCTCCTGGCGATTATGCACCGATTATCGGCAGCTCAACAAGATGACCATAGTGGACGCCTATCCGTTGCCACGTCTCGAGGACTGTATCGACAAAATCAGTTCTATTCTGGACTATCCATGCTCAGGTCTAAAAAGGACATTCAACGATTTATCGGTATGTGTGCGTACTACCACGCTTTTGTCAGAACTTTTCCAGTGTGGCCACTCCTCTCACAGATTTGTTGCGGAAGGCCGTTAATTTAAGTGGTCATCGGACTGTGCAGAGGCATTTAAAAACTTGAAATTGATCTTAGCTTCCGCCCCAGTGCTTGCTAGTCCAAGGTTCGACCGTCCGTTTAAAATTCAAGTTGACGCGTCTGACTCGGGTGCTGGTGCAGTGTTGTTGCAAACTGGGGATGATAAAGTGGAACACCCAGTATATTATTACTCTGTGAAATTTGACAAGGCGCAGCGCAATTATTCGGTGATAGAAAAAGAGGCGTTGGCGCTAGTGCTAACTTGCAAAAAGTTCGAAGTGTACCTCACAGGTAATGTAGTAGAAGTGTACACGGACCATAACCCATTAGTTTTCATGAATCAGATGAAGCAGAAAAATAAACGCATCCTCAGGTGGGCATTGTACCTACAGGACTTTAATCTATCTATTATCCACCTACCGGCCGGCTCAACGTGATAGCCGACGCTCTGTCCCGCTTGCCTGAGTAACATTCATCTGAGCCGCAGGAAGCCATACCAAATGTCATGCTTTAGTTATTTTTTTTTAGGTTCTCCTGTGACATTAAATATCCCGTGTCCAATTTATTTACTTCCTTTTTTTTTTTTTTTTTTTTTTTGTGTATGTTTTTTCTTTCAGAGAATTCCCTTGTATTTTTTTCTATAGAAATTGTTGTTTGGTTGATTTTCTATTATGTCATGGATGTCCATTTTATTCTGTATACTCTTACAAAAAATATGACTACTATTCTAGTAGTCACATTTTTTTTTTCTCTGAAGGGGGAGGAGTGTTACGACTCTGGGTTCTTTAGAGGGAAACCAGAGGTCAAAATTGAGCTTATATCGACAATATGGCAGGGCACGCATAGAGAGTTGAAGCTGTTTGTAATCTTCCCTGCCAGTCGTAAGATTAGTCTTGTCTCTCGAAGAGTATTTAAGATTGAGCTTGGGATTGATTATTAAATAATAAAATAGGCACCAACTATGTTTACTAATACTGTCTAATCATTTGTAAAGTAAACCTGAGTAAATTAGTATCGGGCACCGGTATGATTAGTTGAACAGTCTGCCGGCAGCATAGCTTTCGGAGAGGGAGACGGGACTCGCGGGCCTTCTCGGCTGACTGGTTGTGGTGAAGGAAGTGCCTCTCCTTCCTCTTATTTACTTATTTCTGTATCTTCGTCTGGTTAAGTTTTCTTTGCTATTTTTATGGTTATATTGTGGCATACCTATCGTTCTATGTGTAGAGTAGTATACCTGGGGTGTAGTAAGTGTATTTACAAGTTGTTATATTACCTGCTATGCTAACGGGGTCCCAGTGTACCACGTGGTCCCTACCCTAAGCTGACTCCAGTGTGTTATAGTAGAGCTTTACCCTAGCTTGTTTCCAGTGTAAACCTTGTATCCTGCCTATGTGGACCAAGGCTTTTAACGTAAGATTGTGTGGAAAAGTTAGTATTAAATTGTTATTGGTGTGATTGTGTATGGGGGGTGTTAAGGGGTTAAAAATAGTAAGTTTGAACAGAGTATCCCTTGTTCCTGTGTGGGAGTACAATAATATATTCCTAGACTAACCGGGTTTAGTAGCAAGCATTTATTATTGTGGATATTTACTTGGGGGCGGGCCTTTTGTTCTCCCATATCTTGATACCTCTAGTCTACTTACCCTTACCCCTTAATAGTACCAGTTCCCCATAGCAAGCCCACTATTGTTCATAACAATCACAGATATAAATACTATAAAGGTCTCGTAATTATTCCTAAACCACCAATTTCGTATAATCCTAAGAATAGAATCGAAATTGAGAATACAATCATTAAACTTTTATAGCTTCCTTATAAGTTATAATAATATCCACAGATATTTATATATAATACCGTCCCCTTTAAAGCAAATTATGTGTGGCAAAATTCTAGTTACGACAAAGGATATTATACAAAAAATCCAACTATTTTAATATTTCCTTGGAATATTCATGATTTCAAACCTAATGTTTATACAGATCAAAGTGAAATACAAGATGTTACATTACAGAACTATATAAATGCAGTATGTGTAAAATCACACAATGAAACAAAAAAATTCTACATGGACAAATTGTGGATATCATGTAAGCATGCGGCAATCAAGATATATTTATTCAGGGATTCTCTAAGTATGATTTTCCAATTAAAGAAAATTCATTACCACCATTTGTGGTAATGAAACTTGAACTTCAAGATGGTAATAATGAGGTGGAATGTAAAATGGTGGCTAAGAACATTAATTCCTCAGAAACATTTGCTAGCATTAAATTTAATATCAATGTGGAATTCTCAGAAGAAGAACAAGAAACAGGAGGAAGAGCAGGAGGACTCCCTGATATGGTTCCCGATTATGAGTCCAGAAACATAATAATCGAAAGAATGTAAAATTATAATCGTTGAGAATAAGATAAAAACGGTGAGGGAGAATGTATGAATTTTCAACCCCTAATTGACTCTTGAAATAAGTTTCTGAGTGAAAGTGTATATATAATATTTCAATAACATAGTTGACTTTGGTTGAATAATTACTTTATGTTTTTAATACTTTAATTAAAAATCATATAATTAAAAAAAAGAGAAAATTATGAATGAATCTACTGTCAACAATTATTATTTAATAATATTATTAATTTTCCTAACAGTTATAGTAGTCATTCATTCACAGAAAAAATCTACAAATACTAAAAAATTATATAAAAAGGAAAACAATGACAATTCCATCAGTCATGATCCAATACCAGAGTCCACTGAACTATCTCAACAATCCTCCTTCGGTCTAACAGAAGCTTCTAAAGTACCTCAAGAATCATTAAAATCAGTCAGTAGAGTACCTCAAGAACCATCTTCAATCATCTACCATCAGTTCATCAGAATCTTCCGAAAAACACAAAGAAACATTAAAATCCTCCAAGATTCAAATAATGAAGAAATGGCAGCAGCTCCAACAACACCTTCATCTTCTGATTACGATTCAAACAGATTCCTCTGAATTGCCTCAAGAAACATTAACAACCGAGGCCTCTGAACTGCCTCAAGAAACATTACCAACCGAGGCCTCTGAACTGCCTCAAGAAACAATAAAAACCGAGGCCTCTGAACTGCCTCAAGAAACAATAAAAACTGAGGCTTCTGAACTGCCTCAAGAAACATTAACAACTGAGGCCTCTGAACTGCCTCAAGAAACATAACAACTGAGGCCTCTGAACTGCCTCAAGAAACATTAAAAACTGAGGCCTCTGAACTGCCTCAAGAAACAATAAAACTGAGGCTTCTGAACTGCCTCAAGAAACATTACAACTGAGGCCTCTGAACTGCCTCAAGAAACATTAACAACCGAGGCCTCTGAACTGCCCCAAGAAACAATAAAAACTGAGGCCTCTGAACTGCCTCAAGAAACATTAACAACTGAGGCCTCTGAACTGCCTCAAGAAACATTAACAACTGAGGCCTCTGAACTGCCTCAAGAAACAATAAAACTGAGGCCTCTGAACTGCCTCAAGAAACATTAACAACTGAGGCCTCTGAACTGCCTCAAGAAACAATAAAAACTGAGGCCTCTGAACTGCCTCAAGAAACATTAACAACTGAGGACTCTGAACTGCCTCAAGAAACATTAACAACTGAGGCCTCTGAACTGCCTCAAGAAACATTAACAACTGAGGCTCTCTGAACTGCCTCAAGAAACATTAACAACTGAGGCCTCTGAACTGCCTCAAGACATTAACTACTGAGGCCTCTGAACTGCCTCAAGAAACATTAACTACTGAGGCCTCTGAACTGCCTCAAAAACATTAAAAACTGAGGCTCTGAACTGCCTCAAGAAACATTAACTGCTGAGGCCTCTGAACTGCCTCAAAAAACAACAAAAAGTGAGGCATCTGAACTGCCTCAAGAAACATTAACACTGAGGCCTCTGAACTGCCTCAAGAAACATTAAAACTGAGGCCTCTGAACTGCCTCAAGAAACATTAACTACTGAGGCCTCTGAACTGCCTCAAGAAACATTAACAACTGAGGCCTCTGAACTGCCTCAAGAAACATTAACTACTGAGGCCTCTGAACTGCCTCAAAAAACAATAAAAACTGAGGCCTCTGAACTGCCTCAAAAACAATAAAAACTGAGGCATCTGAACTGCCTCAAAAAACAATAAAAACTGAGGCCTCTGAACTGCCTCAAGAAACATTAACAACTGAGGCCTCTGAACTGCCTCAAGAAACATTAACAACTGAGGCCTCTGAACTGCCTCAAGAAACATTAACTACTGAGGCCTCTGAACTGCCTCAAGAAACATTAACAACTGAGGCCTCTGAACTGCCTCAAGAAACATTAACAACTGAGGCCTCTGAACTGCCTCAAGAAACATTAACAACTGAGGCCTCTGAACTGCCTCAAGAAACATTAACTACTGAGGTCTCTGAACTGCCTCAAGAAACTTAACTACTGAGGTCTCTGAACTGCCTCAAGAAACATTAACAACTGAGGTCTCTGAACTGCCTCAAGAAACATTAACTACTGAGGCCTCTGAACTGCCTCAAAAAACAATAAAAAGTGAGGCATCTGAACTGCCTCAAAAAACAATAAAAAGTGAGGCATCTGAACTGCCTCAAAAAACAATAAAAAGTGAGGCCTCTGAACTGCCTCAAGAAACATTACAAACTGAGGCCTCTGAACTGCCTCAAGAAACATTACAAACTAAGGTCTCTGAACTGCCTCAAGACACATTACAAACTGAGGCCTCTGAACTGCCTCAAGAAACATTACAAACTGAGGTCTCTGAACTGCCTCAAGAAACATTACAAACCGAGGCCTCTGAACTACCTCAAGAAACATTAAAAACTGAGGCTTCTGAACTACCTCAAGAAACACTACAAAGTAAGGATTCGGGGAGTCTGGCCCTAGCTTTGGTAGGGGACAGACGTGTTGCCTCGGCGCTCCGGCAGTTGGTGTTGTTTACCAATTTGGCCGGTTGGGGGCGGGTGTGTGTCTGCCCGCCTGTGCTGACGTGGAGTTACGATGGGGGTCCCCCTACCCCCTGTCGTCCGGGCTCAGTCTGTGGGACTTGAATTTTCTGTGCGGGCCGGTTACCCGGAGATTGCGCGTGCTTGTGATTTTCTATCTGTCCCTGTGTTAGCAATTTATGGGGTCGAGTTGGTAACGGCCCGTCGGGCGATAGTGAAATTCACGGAGGAGATGGCATATCGCGATTTTCTCCGGCGATACGAGGGGCGGACATTACCCCTGCCGGATGGTGCAGGCACTGTGACCCTCTCTGATCGCAGTGGTGCACTCACTTATGTTAGTGTGCATGGGGTTCCCTTGGAGTTTCCGGAGGGTCTGCTACGGAGGTATTTCGGCCAGTTTGGCGCAGTGGTTAGTGTGCGGGTGAACGTGGTGTCTTCCAGTCCACTTAAGGGTGTGAGGACTAACATTCGCACCCTGGGCATGAGACTCCGGGCAGATATTCCGTCTCTGTGCGCCTTATGGGGTACAACTTTCAGGTGTTTTACGCCCGCCAGCCATGGACGTGTTATCGTTGTGGCCTTTTGGGCCATCAGGCTGCTGACTGTTCTGCGCCTGCCGTTGCGCCAGTGAATCTCTTCAGTGAGGAGGATTTTCCGCCGCTTACTGTGGGGGATGATTCGGTGGATGTGGACGTCTCTTCGGCTGAGGAGGTGCCCTCTGTGTCAGCTGTTGCTCCGTCTGTTGCGCCCCATGTTGTTGTCGCATCTCCTCCGGAGGTTGTGTCCTCGCCTGGTGCTCAGCCTGCTCCAGATGGTGTCTTTGAGCCTCTTCCGACTGCCATCTGCTCGGACCCCTCATCTTCCAGTTCTTCCTCTGCTGTGTCTGTCCCGGTCCCTGCACCCTCGCCATCTGTTCCGGCTGTGCTGGGAGGTGGGGTGGATCCAGCGTTTCCTCCTGTGCCTGGCCTGGTGCCCCATGTGGTTGAGGATGCTCTCGTACTGCGGCGTGCGTCGGTTCGCCCGGCTCGTGTTGCGTGTGTCGCTGAGTCTGCTGTGGGTCTGATGATGTGCGGTCCGAGCCTAAGAGTTCCCAGCGTTCTTCTGCGTGGGCTGAAGATGGCGACTTCGACGAGTGTGGTCCTTCCGTTGAAGGTGGGGTGGCTCCGGTTGTGGTGCACACTACAGCAGTGGCGGAGGTGCACTTGCCTGAGGATGCCGGTGCCGGTGTTTCGGCCTCCCCTTCTGGTCTGGTGTCCGAGGGTCCTGCTTCAGGTGCGTTGCCTGCGTCGGATGGCTCCGGTTCTTCATGGGGGGTGGTTCCCCCTGCTGTGGTTGGTGGTGAGCGGGGTGGCCTGGTGATGTTGTTGATAAAGGATGCTCGCTCTGGGTGTTCTGTGGCCCCTTCCTCGTTCCCCGTTTCCTCGGCAGCGGTCTTGCCGCCTCTTCCGTCTCCAGCAGTCTCTTCCGTGTCTCCTGCGGTCTCCGTGGAGGTGCTACCGTCTCATCGTCCAGCTCCTGCTCCGATGTGTGCGACGGCGTGGCAGGCTCGGCAGCCCTCGTCCGCTTCTTCAGTGTCGTCTGCTTCCTCGAAAGGCGTGGATGGCGCTCCCCGGCCTCGTTATGCGACTTGCATCAGTGACCTCGGGCATTGGCCGATGCCGCCCGATATAGATGTTCCTGAGTTTATGATACCCCCTCGGCAGCAGGGGATCAAAAACCCTACCGACCTTAAAGATCTAGCCTGGGAAGCTTACAAGACGAAGTATCCTCATGATTCTTTCCCGGAGAAGTACATTTCTCACATTGTTCCTCGCAAATGATTTCTGTGTATTCTGTGTTTCCTGTTGTGTGCATAGTTGTGGGGTGCAGATGGGGTGTGTGTGTGTGTGGTGGGTGGGGTGGGTTTTGTTTCCCGGTTCCTGCGTGCTCCGGTTTGTGTTGTGGGTTCTCTTTGTATGGCTGGTGGGTGGGTGTGTGGTTCCTGTGCATTTGTGCGCTTGTTTGTCATATTGTGTGCCCTTCAGGCTGTTGGCGTGTGCTCTTTGTTATGTTTTGCCATTTTGTTTTGCCTTCCATTTGTTATGGCGGATCTGTTTTCTTTATTGTTATTATCCTTATTCTTGTATGTTTCTCGCCTCTCCGTATGTGTTTGAGGTATTAGCAGGCTTGTTTTGTGTGCGTTTTGTTCTGGGGGTTTCCCTATGTTTGTCTTCTGCTGTGTTTATTTTTGTGTTATGTTTGTATATGCATTTTTGTTTTGTGGTCAGCCCTTCTGGCTGGTCTTTTCATGATTTGTTCCTTTGTCCATGTACATATGTGTGCTTTGTACTTTGTACTTTTGTTCTATGTTATATTTGTTTCTGTTTTTATTGTAACTTATACGCATGCTTGCATGTAAAAATAAAAAAATAAAAAAAAGTAAGGATTCTGAACTACCTCATGAAACATTACAATCTATCATCAGTCAAAAGTTACAATCATTCTTCAATCAAACAGAATCATATGAATTATCTCAAGAAATGTTACAATCTGTCATCACTCAAACAATGCAGTCCGTCATCAGTCAAACAGTCCTCCTCTGAAGTATCCCCAGAAACTTTACAGTCCATCATCACCCAAACAGTACAATCTGCCATCAGGAAATCCATTTTGGAATCATTATTTTCCCCTTTTATCGAGGATATAAAAACTTATAAAGGTCTCGTTGTTATTCCTAAACCACCATTTTCGTATAATCCTAAGAATAGACTCGAAATTGAGAATACAGTAATAAAACCTTTTAATGACTTCCTTTCAAATTATAATCAAGCCCACCGATATTTGTATAATAAAGAATCTTTTTGCATAAATAAAGTATGGCAAAATTCTGTGTATGATAAGGGGTATTATTCCAAAAACCCAATTGTTTTAATATTTCCATGGAATATTCCTGATTTCAAACCTGATGTTTATACTGATTCAAATGAAATAGAGGATGTTCAATTAAAGAACCATATAGAAGCAGTGCGTACAAAATCACAAAATGGAACGAAACCAATTTACATGAACAGACTGTGGATATCATGTTCCCATGCGGCCAGTCAGGATATATTTGTTCAAGGATTTTACAAATATGATTTCCCAACGGAAGAAGAATCCAATTCATTACCGCCATTTGTGGTAATGAAACTTGAACTTCAAGAAGGTAATAATGAGGTAGAATGCAAAATAGAGGCTAAGAACGTTAATTCATTAGATACATTTACTAGCATTACATTTAACATTAATGTGGAGGTCGAGGAAGAAGGAACAGTTTCCTCTGAATTACCTCTTGAAACATTACAAAAAGATTCTTCAGAAATACCACAAGAAACATTACATTCCCCCATCAATCAAACTGGTTTCTCTGAATTCTCTTGAGAGACATTACAATCCATCATCAGTCAATCACTCATCAATCAAGCAGAGCTCTATGAAGAACTTGAAGTACCACAAGAAATATCACAATCCACCATCGATCAAACATTGCAGTTAGTCATCAGTCAAATAGAGTCCTCTAAAGTACCTCAAGAGGAACTACAATGCATAATCCAGCAAACATTACAATCCGTCAACAAGCAATCCATTTTAAAATGATTATTCACCCCATTTATTGAAGCTATAAATACTTATAAAGGTCTCTTCATTGTTCCCAAACCACCATTTTTGTATAATCCTAAAAATATCGCCGAAACTGACAAGACATTAATAAAACCCTTTAATGACTTTCTTTCAAATTATAATCAAGCGCACATATATTTTCATAAAAAAGATTCATTTTACATAAATAAAGTTAGGGCAATTTTTAATTCTGATATGGGATATTATACAAAAAATCCAATTATTTTAATATTTCCTTGGAATGTTTCTGATTTTACACCTGACATTTATACAGATCTAAGTGAAATAGAAGACAACAAATTAAAGATTTTTTTTAAAATTATATAAACAAGGAAAAATAATTGACATGAACAAGTTATGGATTTCATGTACCCATGCAACAAGTTATCATATATATCTTCAGGGATTTTATATGAGTCAGTTTCCGATTAAAGAGAAATCCTTGCCCCCATTTGTTATTATGAAACTTGAACTCCAAGACGGTAATAATGAAGTGGAATGTAAAATGTTGGCTAAGAATATTAATTCCTCAGACACATTTGCTAGCATTAAATTTATCATTAATGTGGAAATCAGGGAAGAAGAAACAGCAAAAGAATCACACAGAGGAGGACAATTACAAGATGCAGGAGAAGGAGTAAGAGGAGAATTACAAGATGCAGCAGGAGTAGGAGGAAAATTACAAGATACTGGAGAAGGGGTAGGAGGATAATTACAAGACGGAGGAGAATTACGAGATGCAGGAGAAAGGGTAGGAGGAGAATTACAAGACGCCGGAGAAGGAGGAGGAGAATTACAAACAAGTGAAAATGAGTCCTCTGACGTTCCTCACGTCATCAGTCAAATGGAATCCATCGAACTACCTCATAAATTACTTCGAGAATTATTACAATCCTCCATCTGTCAAGCAGATTTCTCTGAACTACCGCAGGAAACAAAAGAATGCGCCCAAGAAACAAAAGAATTCGTTTGTCAAACATATTAGTCTAGACTTCGAAAATCTAAAATGAAATCCAAACTTGTAGAATCATTATTCTCGCCATTTATCAAAGACATAAAAAGCTATAAAGGTCTCTTTATTGTTCCCAAACCACCAATTTCGTATTATCCTAAAAATACTGCCGAAACTGACAAGACACTAATTCAACCCGTTAATAAATTCCTTAGTTATTATGATAAAATCCACAAATACTTTACCAATGGTTATCCTGCATATTACGTACATAAACTATGGAAAAATTCTAATATTGGTAGGGGATATTATACAAAAAATCCAATTATATTAATATTTCCATGGAATTTCCAAAATTTAATACCTGATATTTATACAGATCTAAATGAAATTGAAGACGTCAAATTAAAGAACAATTTAGAAGCATCACGTATAAAATTACAAAATGAAGGAAAACGATTTTACAGGAACCAATTGTTGATATCATGTACCCATGTTGCAAGTCAAGATATATTTCATTGTGGATTTTTATGGATAATTTCCAAATGAAAGAAAATTCACTATCCCAATTTGTGGTTATGAAACTTGAACTCCAAGACGGTAATAATGAGGTGGAATGTAAAATGTTGGCTAAGAATATCAATACCTCAGACACATTTGCTAGCATTAAATTTAACATTTATGTGGAAGTCGGAGAAGAAGAAACAACAAAAGAATCACAAGGAGAAGGAGGAGGAGTAGAATCCTGAACAATAGGAGGAGAAGGAGGAGGAAGAGAATCACAAACAGTAAGAAGAAAAGGTGGAGGGGGAGAATCACAAACAGTAGGAGGAGAAGGAGAAGGAAGAGATTCACTAACAGTAGGAGGGGAAGAAATAGGAAGCGAATCAGAAACAGCAGAAGGAGAACGAGGAGGAGAATCACAAGCATTAGGAATGCACATAATACAGTTATTACAAGCTCATTATGGAGGAGGAGAATCCCAAACAGTAGGAGGAGAAGGAGGAGAACCCCCCACGAAAAAGATAAAAACTGGATTCAGCTATGCAGAACAAAATGTTCCAAGCAGCACGGACTATGACGAATCTCTCAATTTGAAGTATTGGGAAAACTTTTAGGCACATTAAAATAATCGTTTATGGATCGTTTTCATTAAAAACACAAGGTCGTTTTAAAATATTAGATCTATGAAACCTCTCTTAATATCATTCCAATCGCATTGTCAATTATTTTTTTTATTGATGCACTCAGTCAGCATTATAAGATGCAGTTGGTGCATAGGGAAAACTTTTAGGCACATTAAAAATAATCGTTTATGGTTGGCTTTCATTAAAAAACCCAAGATCGTTATAAAATATGAGATCTATGAAACCTCTCTCAATATCATTCCAATCGCATTGTCAATTATTTTTTTATAAATGCTTACAACATTATAAGATGCAGTTGGTGTATTGGGAGAGCACTTTAAAATGGTTCGTTTTCATTAAAAACACTAGATCGCTTTGAAAAATTAGATCTATGAAACCTCTCTTAATATCATTCCAATCGCATTGCCAATGATTTATTTTTATAGATGCACGGAACATTATAAGATGCAGCTTTATGTATTGGAAAAGTTATTAGGCACCTTAAAAATAATCCTTTATGGTTCGCTTTCATTAAAAAACATAAGATCGTTATAAATATGAGATCAATGAAACCTCTCTTAACATCATTCCAATTGTATTGTCAATGATTTTTTAAAGATGCATTCAATCAACATTATAGGCTCGGAAGACATCTCCTGTCCACGAGGCTAACCATAGCCCGTGCTTCTTGCCGAGCTCCTGTGCCAGGTAAGTTACTGGCTCACCATAGCCCGTGCTACTTGGAACTTGTTCCGAGTAGCTGAATCTATAACAACAACAACAACATTATAGGATGCAGTTGGTGTGTTGGGAAAGCTTTTTAGGCACGTTAAAAATAATAATTTAGGGTTCGTTTTCATTAAAAAACCCAAGATCGTTTTAAAATATGAGATCTATGAAGCCTCTCTGAATATCATTCCAATCGCATTGTCAATGATTTTTTTTTTAGATGCACTCAACCAACATTATAAGATGCAGTTGGTGTATTGGGAGAGCACCTTAAAATGGTTCGTTTTCATTAAAAAACACTAGATCGTTTTAAAATGTGTATAATCTTTTCAGTTTTCTCATTTTAATTTTCGTGCTACGTCGTTCATTTTGATGTAAAATTGTTTACAATAGAATTCTCTAAAGGGATGTATGCATAGAAGGCCAAAAAAAGCCCAGCCTGCCACCCGCAGCCAACCCGAAAATCGGCTGAGCCACACCTGGGAACGAGCACCCATCAACATGCCCACTACACTGGCACTAAAATGTGTATACTTTTTAGTTTTCTCTCCTCAATTTTCGTGCTACGTCGTTTATTTTGGTATCAATAATAAGGTTTTATATGAACAAATAACTTCAATATAAAATGGCAGAAGTAATTAGACTGGTGAAGATATATGTCTTAAAAACTAATATTGGGGAAGTAGGTAATATCGATGTCAACATAGAAAATAGTAATTCTATTGATATGTCTATTTTTAGTTCTTTCCAGAAAGTAGGATAGGAATCAGTCCCTCTGAGAATTGTATAAGGTAGTGATCCAACCTGTCCTCTTAAGAATAACGTCATCATTTGCCGTTTTGTCCCTACAGCTGTTTTTGGACGTTATTTTCTTGATAATTACGGCTATTTTAATTCGCGGCTACCAGGGGCTTTTTCCCATTATACAATATAAATGTACTCACTAACTATTCTCTGGTATCTGTTCTTCAAGTAAAATTACCTATGTTTTTTTGCTTAATTAGTCCATAATTCATAAAATTCCTTCAGGTCGATCTTTATATTTAAGAAAACATCTAATCTATTTGGAATTGAATTTTTCGTTCACCTACAGTTACCAGCTACTATTTCATTGTTATATTTTATGTCGCTGGTCATTACGATTTTCCAAGGATTTAAACCACTAAACAGCAAGTAGCATCTTGTTAGAGTACAGGAATTTACCTATGGAGAACCTCGATAGCTGCCGAAAATTATTAATGATTATTTATGGAATTTATGTTACGTCTTTGGCGGGGTAGGCGGTTCTGCGGGTTTACAACCGAATTGTTTAAAAATCCCACTATTTTTAAAGTATGAGTCACTAGTATGCTCTGATATATGTTCTGCAATGAAAATAAAGTTTGTTGTGTTGTTAATTACTCCGTAACGAATAAGATATCTTACTGTCAATTTTCATATTACGAAAAACATTTCAGAAATTTGGTATTAAGTTTTCGTTCAGATGGAGTTACCATTTACTATTTTCTAGTTATCATTAATTGTAGGTGTCATTATTTTACTGTTATGTATATAGCTATTTAACATTATTCATTTATAAAATAAAACAATTTGGTAGTTCAACTGCTTCATAATTATGTTAAAATACATTGTGAAAACTACTTTATAATTAAAATCAGAATTTTGTGACAACCCCACATATCCTGTTGAAATCATGCCTCTTCGTCTTGTTGTCATACACCTTTTTGTAAATATTATTATGCAATGTTTGACACAATTTATAACTGTATTAAAAAATGTTTAGGTATTAATTCATGGCAAAGATGATTTTTTAAATGTGTAATGTGTTATTTTATTCTAAAATCTTTTTGCAACGTTTATATGAGATATACGTAGCTGGCAACTACCTAATATTTAAAAATAATAGTTACAGCATTCTATTAATATATAATGTTGAAATAAATATCACACAAAGTCTGTATATCTGTTTTTAGATGTCTTCTAAATTTTCTTTTAAAATAGTGTTAATGATTTTTGTGAATCTTGAGTAAAAATTACGTTAATTTTTATTAATCTAATTATGATATCAAGTAAAAGAATTCCGTTATCGCAGCATCAAGGATCAGCTGACGCCATAAACACAACACACCGCCCTATGGTGCGACAAGTCTCCCTCAAACATACACCGCTGTTTTAGTCGCCGCTCCTCTGTCTACAGCTCAACGCAAAGCACTTTTGAAACTTACCATCCTCAATATAAACGCCTCTACCAACATCTGTTCTGGTGCAGTCATTGGGAAGACAAACCCTTTATGCAAACTGCACCTACTATCAAGAAGAAGAAGAAAGCATGGTGCAGGCCACCTGTGTTATCCAGGTATTTAGTATTTAAGATTATAATAAGTAATATTTCTTTTATAATAATATTGCAGCAGGTTAGGGGCTAGGCATTTACGCTCTTAGGTCAGCAAACTAGCTAGAAGGTTAGACCATTAGACTCCACTGGTGAACCGGGGCCCTGTGGGGCCTGCAAAGTCCCGCCTAGTTTATCCTAGCCTAGCCCAGCTTAAACCATCTTAGCATAGTTCATTCTAGCTGTGCATAGTGCTGGCACAACCTGGCTTATCCTAGTTTACCTCTTCCTAGCCTACCGTAGCCAAGCCTATCCCAGTATACCCTTACCTAGTCTTGCCTAACCTAACCCTGCCTTGCTTTTAAACATGACCAGTCCTTCCTAACCTAGCCAAGCCTTGACCAGCTTAGCCAAGTCAATCCCTGCCCAGATTTAGCATAGCCTAGCCTTTTTATTAATATATAGAGGGTACCACCTCTGGTTGAGTTTGTAGGAACCCTCCACTTGTAGGGTTGAGGGTTCCATATATATATATATTATAAATAAATATATATATATATATATATATATATATATATATATATATATATATATATATATATATATATATATATATTTTTATATATATATATATATATATATATATATATATATATATATATATATATATATATATATATATTAATTGGATATTAATTGGGTAAATTGAAGGTATGAATGGAAGTAACTGCGGAAGGGCCTATTGGCCCATATTTCTTGATGCTTCTATATTGGAGCGGGGTCTTGAAGTGGGTAGAATATAGTTGTGCATTAATTGACTGTTGATTGCTGGTGTTGACTTCTTGATGTGTATATTTGATACACATCAAGAAGTCAACACCAGCAATCAACAGTCAATTAATGCACAACTATATTCTACCCACTTCAAGACCCCGCTCCAATATAGAAGCATCAAGAAATATGGGCCAATAGGCCCTTCCGCAGTTACTTCCATATATATATATATATATATATATATATATATATATATATATATATATATATATATATATATATATATATATATATATATGTATATAGAAATAAAATGGAACTTTGGAGAATTGATTTTTCAGTTACCATCAACAGTGAGAAAGAATATAAGAAACATTGAGAAAATTCGTGTTAGAATTATTAATCTTACTTTTTCGGTCATATTTAATAATATATGTCTACAGGAAACACTGCTACCAAAATATACTTATATATATATATATATATATATATATATATATATATATATATATATATATATATATATATATATGCAAACAAGCCTGAATGGTCCCCAGGACTAGATACAACTGAAAACTCACACCCCAGAAGTGACTCGAACCCATACTCCCAGGAGCAACGCAACTGGTATGTACAGGGACGCCTTAAACCACTTGACCATCACGACCGGACAAAAGGAAGTGATAGCCGAGGCTATATGAACCACTTCCCCGCCGGCACTCGGATGGTAATCTTGGGCATAGCATTTTATCAAATCACCTCATTTTTGGGGGCAACACGTGAGGAACACAATGCAACAAGCCTGAATGGTCCCCAGGACTAGATACAACTGAAAACTCACACCCCAGAAGTGATTCGAACCCATACTCCCAGACTCCCAGGAGCAACGCAACTGGTATGTACAGGGACGCCTTAAACCATTTGACCATCACGACCGGACATACCTGTACATACCAGTTGCTTGCTCCTGGGCGTATGGGTTCGAGTCACTTCTGGGGTGTGAGTTTTCAGTTGTATCTAGTCCTGGGGACCATTCAGG
>WNGS01003164.1:65974-76021 GCA_020271785.1 Procambarus virginalis
GTTCAGTTCTTGCACCAGTGATGTTTATTGTCTACATAAATAGATCTAACCAGTTGGTATACAGAATTATATGAACATGTTTGCTGATGATGCTAAGATAATAGGAAGGATAAGAAATTTAGATGATTGTCATGCCCTTCAAGAGACCTGGATAAAAATAAGTATATGGAGCACCACTTGGCAAATGGAATTTAATGTAATAAATGTCATGTATGGAATGTGGATAGGAGAACATAGACCCCACACAACCTATATATTATGTGAGAAATCTTGTAAAGAACTCTGATAAAGAAAGAGATCTGGGGTGGTTCTAGATAGAAAAACTATCACTGAAGACCACATAAAGAATATTGTGCAAGGAGCCTATGCTAGCTTTCTAACTTCAGAATTGCTTTTAAATACATGGATGGGGATATACTAAAAAGAATGTCATGACGTTTGTTAGGCCAAAGCTTAGAATATGCAGGTTGTTGGTGCCCATATCTTAAGAAGCACATCAAACAAACTGGAAAAGGTGCAAAGACATGCTACTAAGTGGCTCCCAGAACTGAAGGGTAAGAGCTACGAGGAAAGGTTAGAAGCATTAAATATGCCCAAAAACTAGAAGACAGAAAGAAAAGGAGGGTGATATGATCACTACATACAAAAGTAACAGGAATGATAAAACGACAGGAAAGATTTCCTGAGACCTGGAACTTCAAGAACAAGAGGTCATAGATATAAAATGGCTAAACACAGATGCCGAAGAAATATAAGAAAATTAACTTTCGCAAAACAGAGTGGTAGACGGTTGGAACAAGTTGGGGGGGAGAAGGTGGTGGAGGCCAAGACCATCAGTAGTTCAAAGCGTTATATGACAAAGAGTGCTGGGGAAGACGGGACACCACGAGCGTAGCTCTCATCCTGTAACTACACTTAGGTAATTACACTTAGGTAATTAAAACACACAACACACACACACACACACAACACACACATATTGGATGAAAATAAAATTTCAACCAGTATATATAACTATCTTTCTATTTCTTTTTTTAGTAATTACTAAATAATAATATTATATTATTTACTTAATAAAAAAAAGAATAAGAGTTTAGTTTTATATATACTGTATTCAGTTATGCAGGCCACAAAGCTAGATTAGACGGTGGAAAGTTTTTCTCCACCAATGGGAAAGTGTTTAGGTCACCTGATGTTCACGTGATCAGATGAATCATCATAGAGGATGAGTCAGACACAATTATTGGATGTAAGATCACGCTGATCACATGACCATCAGGTGACCGTAACCTGCCTGCCCAAAATCCAATTGCATTGTTAAGAATTTTATTGATGCACTCAATATTATAGGATGCAGTTGGAGTGTTGGGGAAAGCTATTAGGCACATTAAAAATAATTGTTTATGGTTCGTTTTCATTAGAAACCCAAAATCATTTTAAATTAATAGATCTATGAAACCTCTCTGAATATCATTCCAATCCTATTGTCAATTATTAAAAAAAAATGCATTCAACGTTATAAGATGCAGTTGGTGTGTTGGGGAAGCTATTTGGCACATTAAAAGTAAAAATTTATGGTTCGTTTTCATTAAAAAACACAAGATCGTTTTAAAATATTAGATCTATGAAGCCTCTCTTAATATCATTCCAATCGAATTGTCAATGAATTTTTTAACGATGCACTCAACATTATAAGATGCAGTTGGTGTATTGGGGAATCTATTAGGCACCATAAATATAATCGTTTATGGTTTGCTTTCATTAATAAAACACAAGATCGTTTTAAAATATTACATCTATGAAACCTCTCCTAATATGATTCCAATCTTATTGTCAATGATTAGTTTATAGATGCATTCAACATGATAAGATTTTGTTGGTGTGTTGGGGAAGCTATTAGGCACATTAAAAATAATCATTAATGGTTCGTTTTCATTAAAAAACACAAGACCGTTATAAAATATTACATCTATTATGCTTCTCTTAATATCATTCCAATCGTATTGTCAATGATTTGTTTAAAAATTTGTTCCAGTAAAAAGTTTTACTGGAACAAGACGGATCGTGGAAACCTTTCACCACGTCCATCGATATCAAACCCATTTTCAGATATAAACACGGAGGACATATTGCTGATAAACTTCTATAAATATTCTGTACTGGTTTCCCCCGTGCTGTTGTATACAGTTCGTCGATTTGTTGCAAATGGGAATCTTTTTCCTCATTTTTAGGTCAGGAAACAAGGCATGAATACAAACACATTTAGAAGCATTACCTATCACATTTAACTGTTGGCTTACAGGTTTTATGAATTCAACACGTTGGTTTGGGTCACTGATATGCCTAGTCATAGCTTGAAGTTTTGAAAGTATATCAGATAATTCGGGATTAACTTTGGGGTTGGCAATTAATGATGAAATAGATGGTTGCGAATTATTTGGTTGAGGAACTAATGATTGTTGTTGAAGAGGGAGCGGTTGTTGGGCCGGATTTGCTGTACTGGGTGCACCTACTGGTATTGTGGGTGGTGACTGTTGGTTATTCATTTTTATATTAATGAATGTTTGTTATGGTAAATATTATTGTTGTTGTTTTAGATTAAACTACTCGGAACAAAAGTTTCAAGTAGCACGGGCTATGGTGAGCTTGTAGTGGACCTTACGGTAAAAGCCATTAGTATATTATAGCCAACAGTACCATATGCTCACATTAATTTTGTGTACAAATATATTCATTTTCTTCTTCTTGATATTTCTTTTTCTTTGGACAGGAAATTTGTTTCTTTAGTTGTTTTAATATAATAGTACCATTAATATTAATGTCATAATTTTTATACAGATTATTCCAAATATCTTTATATTTTTCCGATTTTCTTGAGAGGTATGCCACCATTTCTAACATGCCATAATTGATGAAAAGACAGTGATGATATTTAGAATGTTCTGCTACATTAGTTATTTCATTTCTTACCTCATAAGAGATCTGTAAAAACTGATTTACTAAATCTAGATGCATTTCAAATGCTAGAGACATTGGTAATTTCCTTAATTTCGACCAATTATCTTGTTTCTTATAATGTTTCATAAGAGAATCAATTATATCCTCATTATATTTTGTTACTTCATAAGTGTTTATATACATCCTAATGTTTAATATCGATTTATTAATTCGTGTTAACATATTTTCATAAGTTAAGCAATTCTTAACAATACAATCATTTAATGATGAATTTAAACATATACGATCTGATTTTTTAGCTCAGCAATTCCATCTAAAATGTAATCGTCATCATCATTAGACATTCTCTATCAATATTTTTGTTACCCATAAGGAATAATTAACAACCAAATAATTCGATGTCCAACTCTTTAAACGTTTAAGATCAATACATTTCAGTTCATTTTAAATTATATGAACAAAGGATATTTGATATATATTATACAAATATTAAACCGAGGAACCATATACCCCAGGATTATTCAGTTGGGTCTGGTATTTAATTCCTCACAAAACTCACTTATTTCATTGGCCAAGCCAACTTAGGCTGGATGACATGACAGACAGGTCTGGTCTGATATGCAGCATCATTACTACCTACCAAATACAAATTGAATGTAGGTCTCTATTGTAAAAACAAATGGAGATTTAACTAATCATATGTGAGCAAATAGACCTTCTAAAAGTTCTTCATGTAGAAGTTCGCAAAAAAAGGACACCTAGGGGAGAACCCATGGCGACCCCATCTACTTGCTTATACATGTACCCGTCCGGGCTCAAGAAGGGTGCCTCTTTAGTACAAGCTAGGAGTAGTTCCCTTAGAATGTTTTCTGGTATGTCAAGAGGAGTACAGGCCGGATCACGAAACACTCTGTCCGCTATCATCCCGATTGTGTCCTGTTTGCGAACTTCTACATGGGTACCATCGAACAGAAGGTCTTAGTCGACATGAACTTGAAACCGCCCATATACTGCAGGTATGTTGACGACATTTTTACACAGGTACCTGATGCCAGACATCTGCAAAAGCTGAAGGAGGCATTTGAGCGGAATTCTGTGTTGCGTTTTACTTACGAGATGGAGAAGGATGGGAAGCTGCACTTTCTAGATGTAACAGACATGGAAAGGAGCGGAGGTTTCCACACTGCAGTCTACACTAAGGAAACAAACATAGGAATGTGCCTCAATGCTAACAGTGACTGCCCAGACAGGTACAAGAGGAGTGTTGTTAACGCTTATGTCGACCGTGCTCTCAGCCACAGCTCAGAATGGAAGCAAGTCGATGAAGAACTAAGTAGGGTAAGGCAGGTCCTAGTCAACAACGGCTTCTCCAATGGTTTCGTTGAAGACATCAAAAAAAGGAAGGTGAAACGCCATGCAACCTCTGAAGAGAAAAATAACACAACACCTGTACCCCCTATTAGATTATTTTACAGGAACTTCTTTTCCACAGCTCATAAAATGGAGGAAAGGGTCCTGAAAGATATTGTTAATAGGAACGTTATCCCTACAGACAAAAATCAGAAGATACAATTGACGATTTACTATAAAACTAAAAAAACGGCCAACCTACTCATGAGAAACTCTCCAAACACAAAGCAGATCGCTTTAAAAGAGCCCAACGTCGTCTATGCCTTCAAATGCCCACTTGGGGACTGTAAGCCTCAAGGAACTCAGCATATAGGCAAGACAACAACATCTCTTTCCAGGCGATTAACGTTGCATAAGCAACAGGGCTCTATTAAGGAACATATAATCTCTTCCCACAACCAGACCATCACCAGAGAAGTCTTAACAAACAGCACATAAATCATCGATAGATACAGCGATAGCAGGTGGCTTGACATCTGCGAGGCACTACACATTAAGAAGTCAACACCAACAATCAACAGCCAATTAATGCACAACTATATTCTACCCACTTCAAGACTCCGCACCAATATAGAAGCATCAAGAAATATGGGCCAATAGGCCCTTTGCAGTTACTTCCATTCTTCCCTTTAATTTACCCAATTTATACCCATTGCACCGTGTTCTGTCTTGTGCTGAAAGTTTTGTTCACCTCATCCAAAACTGGTGTAACATATCACCTCACCCAAATGCAGGTATATAAGATGAAAGCTGTTTAAATGATAGCATAGTAGAACTCTGTTTAGTGTTTGCAGGTTATAGTTGTGTGTGTGTAAACTAAAGTCTTTGAAAATGTAATAAGTTATTATGAAACACGTTCAAGTGTCGCGTCAGACTAGAAATAAAAATGAATTTTGGAGAATTGATTTTTGAATTACCATTGACAGTGAAAAGAAACATAAGAAATATTGAGAGAATTCGTGTTAGAATTATTAATCTTACTTTTTCGGTCATATTTAAACACACACACAGACATATATATATATATATATATATATATATATATATATATATATATATATATATATATATATATATAATATATATATATATATATATATATATAACTGAAAACTCACACCCCAGAAGTGACTCGAACCCATACTCCCAGGAGCAACGCAACTGGTATGTACAGGGATGCCTTAAACCACTTGACCATCACGACCGGACAAAAGGAAGTGATAGCCGAGGCTATATGAACCACTTCCCCGCCGGCACTCGGATGGTAATCTTGGGCATAGCATTTTATCAAATCACCTCATTTTTTGGGGCAACACGCGAGGAACACAAATGCAAACAAGCCTGAATGGTCCCCAGGACTAGATACAACTGAAAACTCACACCCCAGAAGTGACTCGAACCCATACTCCCAGGAGCAACGCAACTGGTATGTACAGGGACGCCTTAAACCACTTGACCATCACGACTGGACAAAAGGAAGTGATAGCCGAGGCTATATGACCACTTCCCCGCCGGCACTCGGATGGTAATCTGGGCATAGCATTTTATCAAATCACCTCATTTTTTGGGGCAACACGTGAGGAATACAAATGCAAACAAGCCTGAATGGTCCCCAGGCCTAGATACAACTGAAAACTCACACCCCAGAAGTGACTCAAACCCATACTCCCAGGAGCAACGCAACTGGTATGTACATAATAAGGGAGTATGGGTATGGGAGTATTAGTAATGGTATTGACATTCGTGTGTCGATAACGTTGTCGCATGGTAAGGCGCGCATTGCTCCCCCAGTGAATAATTTCGTCGTTAATAAGTGATCTATGAACTTCTTCATTGTCATCATTGCCAAATTCCTCCTCTGAGCCATTATTTCCCTCATAGATTGTTGGTGTTGGTATTGTTGTTGTTTCACCCTGGTTAACGTAACTTCTAAAAAAATTTTAGTATTAGAATGTCCCAGAATTTCACTGATAATTATGAAAGGTAAAATATGATTCTTACCCAACTGATGTGAAAGACTGTTAAAAGTACGCGTGGCAAAATCAGCTCTGAGAGAATGGAGTCCCGCGCCTCTTAACTCTTCCTTGACGTTATATTCTTCATCTGGGGATAGTTTCTGGTTTCTTTCTTTGGCGATTTTCCAGAGATAAGTTTTTAAAACTTTTGTGTACTCAGGTAACTGGAGTCAAAAATGGGTTTATCCCAATGATCAGCTACCCTGGTTGTCGGATGTTTAAGTAACGTCAATCGTAACATCTTATTATTAACACATGGAATGAGGTATTGAATAAAAAAAGTGGAAGCACCACCTTTCAACAAGGGAATGTTGCGATCCTTACCGTGTTTACTGTACACTACCGGCAAAACTACAGTTTGTGTGGAAGGGTAATAGGAATCTATCACATTACGATACGTTACGTTGTTGGCTTCTTTGGCTTGCAGGCCTGTATGTTATATTAGTAGAATTTTATATGAGTGTTCAGACTGAGAAAAATTCCAAATTCTACTAACGGTTTGAGCAATTAAACGGCTGTCTAAAATAGGTTTATTATTAGGGCGCAATTTGTCGGCAGTACGGGGCAGGCGCATTTCTTGCGCCAGAATGGGACCCACGATATACTTGTTGAGTGTGGGAACGTTGGTTAGTCGTGTCATGTATTTCAAATTGGCATCGCGATTCAGATACACATTGTAATCATTTATCAGCTCGGGGGTAACGAGGGCTTCATGACCAACCTGTTTAAGTTTAAAGCAGCCGAATTTTTCCAGAGTACACTTGTAATTCCTTAAGCTAGAAGGGTTAAGTAACAGTCGCCTTTTAAGCTGACGTGGTTGTCCTCTTACAGTATTTCTCTCACTCTCCTCATTTTGATCCTCTTCAACGTATGTAATAATTTCTCTTTGTGTACGTGGATTAATAACAGGACGGTTGAATTCTTGTTTTATTCATTCCAAGTCACTGTCATTCAAAAATTACGAAATATTTGATTAATAAAATTGTCATCCATTTTTATCTAATAGGAGAAATTTTATGACGGGCTAAAATAAAATGAGAAGAATTTCTAATTCAAAAACAAAATATAGAAATTAAATGACCGAAGCATTAGTACAAGAAATTGACCGGGGTCTTCAACCCTTGCTGCGTCTCTCTCAGAGTCTGGGTGAAGAAAGTACGGGGATTTACTACTACAAATAAATATTTGGCTGATATATCCAGAGATACTGAAGGCTCAAATCTTAAAGCTAAAACCTTTATTGCATCTGTCCATGACAACCTTCACCTAAAATCTTATAGTCAGTCCAAAGAATTTATAGAATCTCTTTTACACGGAGAATACAATTCTCCTCTTCTAAATGCAGAAAAAAACGAAGCTCTGAAACAACATTTATCTTCGAAATATCCATTTAAACTCTATAAAGCACATGTTGACAGAGTAAATAAGCTGGCTCAGGAACTGGGGTTTGAAAACGAAACACAACTTCGGAAGTTTAGAGAAAGTAATCCTTCACTGAAAGATAAAACATTAGTCCGTATTTTTAAAACCATGGGCAAATGGGCTGATGAAAATAAAAGTTTTATTCTCTTAAGTGGGCTAACATTAGGCGTTTTAGTACCTTATCTACAAAAATATAATCGAAAGAATAGTGGTTGTTTTAGATATCGTGTGGGACAAGAATCTCAATCCTTACAGAAAGAAGTTTATTAAACAGATTTTGTCAATTCTCTATCAGTCGAGCTGACCACAGCAGTGACACAATACTGGATGACGTAACTCATCCTTTATCTAACGCACGTGCATGGGACTGTAACTTTAATATACCCAGTACTACTGAAACCCAAAATATATTAAGTTTAGGATGCAATGGAATATGTAATCCTCATAACTATAATTTGTTCGTACCGTTTGTCCAGGGAGGATATATACCTGTTGATTTTAAAGAAACATTTTATATGTATAAGTGTGAACAGGGTACGATTTGCGAAATGTTGCTGAAGCACTAGGTGATGGTGTTGGTCAGGTCATTCAGGGTATCGACCAATCTAATGTGTTGCAGTTTATAACGAATTCATTGAAAAAAATGGGATGGATTATACTGATACTAATTATAATAACAATATTTGCTGATCTAATTGTAAAATTATTGTTAAAAAATATAAGTATAAACCGTTAATCAATGCTTTGCTTTGGTTCAAACCAGCATATGTTTCATATTTTTTAAAATAAATTTTATGAATTATTATAACTAAAAAAACAATAGAAAAAAAGTAGCAATGGGCTTAATACGAATTTTAGTTGCTATAATCCTAATTGTAATCGTTATAATAATTATTCATTTACGCGGAAAACGTATCAATGACAGTAAGGCTTTCAGACATGATCCGATACCAGAGTCCTCCAATGTATATCAAGAAACATACCAATCCGTCAACAGTCAAAGAACAAAAACAACAAAATTCTCTGAACTTCCTCTTGAAACAACATTACCATTCACCATCACTCAACAACAACAACAACAGAGTCCTCTGAAGTACCTCAAAAAATAACATTACAATCCACACTCAGTCAAAAAGCAACAACAGAGTCCTCTGAAGTACCTCAAGAACCAACATTACCATCCACCATCAGTTCGACAACAACAACAGAGTCCTCTGAAGTATCTAATATAATCATCCCAAAGTTGGAATCATCATTCTCCCCGTTTATCACTGTTACGACTCTGGGTTCTTTAGAGGGAAACCAGAGGTCAAAATTGAGCTTATTATCGACAATATGGCAGGGCACGCATAGAGAGTTGAAGCTGTTTGTAATCTTCCCTGCCAGTCGTAAGATTAGTCTTGTCTCTCGAAGAGTATTTAAAGATTGAGCTTGGGATTGATTATTAAATAATAAAATAGGCACCAACTATGTTTACTAATACTGTCTAATCATTTGTAAAGTAAACCTGAGTAAATTTAGTATCGGGCACCGGTATGATTAGTTGAACAGTCTGCCGGCAGCATAGCTTTCGGAGAGGGAGACGGGAGACTCGCGGGCCTTCTCGGCTGACTGGTTGTGGTGAAAGGAAGTGCCTCTCCTTCCTCTTATTTACTTATTTCTGTATCTTCGTCTGGTTAAGTTTTCTTTGCTATTTTTATGGTTATATTGTGGCATACCTATCGTTCTATGTGTAGAGTAGTATACCTGGGGTGTAGTAAGTGTATTTACAAGTTGTTATATTACCTGCTATGCTAACGGGGTCCCAGTGTACCACGTGGTCCCCTACCCTAAGCTGACTCCAGTGTGTTATAGTAGAGCTTTACCCTAGCTTGTTTCCAGTGTAAACCTTGTATCCTGCCTATGTGGACCAAGGCTTTTAACGTAAGATTGTGTGGTAAAGTTAGTATTAAATTGTTATTGGTGTGATTGTGTATGGGGGGTGTTAAGGGTTAATAAATAAGTAAGTTTGAACAGAGTATCCCTTGTTCCTGTGTGGGAGTACAATAATATATTCCTAGACTAACCGGGTTTAGTAGCAAGCATTTATTATTGTGGATATTTTACTTTGGGGGCCGGACCTTTGTTCTCCCTATCTTGATACCTCTAGTCTACTTACCCTTACCCTTAATAGTACCAGTCCATTCCCCATAGCAAGCCCAGTATTGTTCATAACAAGTGGTTGGCCTGTTCGGGAGGAACG
>WNGS01003165.1:7309-28568 GCA_020271785.1 Procambarus virginalis
CTCCCATTGTTCTGATATATATTTGATATTGCTGTTTTAAATCTTTGATATGACGGCTGCGCTCCTGGGAATTCGAATTCCAATTCATAGCGCCACACAACAAATATAAAATTTGATTGTGAGAACCCGTCGGTTACCCTTTATTGGTTTTAACGTCATGTTTAACTAGGAGGAACCAGCGCCTATTGTGGACAGGTTTCCACCCTGCTGGTGGAAGCCTGGCGGTTTGCTCCCGCTTTCTCCTTTTTCTACTGACTCATGCTTAACTGCCAGAAGCAGCTTTAAACTTGTAGTCCACCTCCTAAGGGAGGTAGGCGTAGAGAAAATCTCACAGTGGTATTTGTGGTATATATGTGGTATATATGTACACATATCGTTTTGTCTACCAGGTGGTATTTGTCTACCAGTGTGGTACTTGTCTATCAGTGTGGTATTTGTCTACATGTGTGGTATTTGCCTAACAGTGTGGGATTTGTCTACCCGAATGGTATTTGTCTACCAGTGTGGTATTTGCCTACCTGTGTGGTATTTGCCTAACAGTGTGGTATTTTGTCTACCAGTGTGGTATTTGTCTACCTGTGTGGTATTTGCCTACAGTGTGGTATTTGTCTACCCGAATGGTATTTGTCTACCATGAAGTATGTGTCTTCCCGAATGGTATTTGTCTACCAGTGTGGCATTTGTCTTTCAGTGCAGAATTTTGTCTACCCGTGCGGTATTTATCTACCCATTTGACATTTATCTACTCATATTGTATTTTTCTACCCGTGTGGTATTTGTCTACTTATGTGTTGTTTGTCTAACAGTGTTGTATTTGTTTAACAGTGGTGTATTTGTCTACAAGTGTGGTATTTGTCTATCTGTATGGTATTTGTCTATCCGTGTGGTATTTTTCTACCCGTGTCGTAAATATCTACCAGTGTTTTATTTGTCTACCACAGTTGTATTCGTCTAAAAATGTGGTATTTGTCTTCCAGTTTGGCATTTATTTGCCAGTGAGATATTTGACAACCAGTGTTGTATTTGTCTCCCAGTGTGATACTTGTCTACCAGTGAGGTATTTTCAACTATTGGGTATTTGCCTCAAAATGTGGTATTGTCTACCTGTGTGGCATTTGTCTACGAATGCGGTATTTTACTACACGTGGGTATTAGTCTACCCATGTGGTATTTGACTACCCGTGTAGTATTTGTCTACCCTTATTGTATTCGTCTATCCATGGTGGTATTTATCTACTTGTGTGGTATTTGTCTAACACTGTTGTATTTATCCACTTGTGTGGTATTTGTCTAACAGTGTTGTATTTTCTCTACAAAATATGTATTTGTCTACAAGTGTGGTATTTTTCTACCCACATGGTATTTGTCTACCCGTGTGGTAATTGTCTTTCAGCGTTGTATTTGTTAACCACAGTTGTATTTGTCTACCTGTGTGGCATTTGTTTACCGGTGTGGAACTTTTCTACCAGTGTTGTATTTGTCTACCAGTGTGATACTTGTCTACCTGTGAGGTATTTTCAACCATTGGGTATTTTTCTAGAAATACCAAGTATTTAAAAACCAAGTACTACCTAATTAACTCCATGTAACCTACCTTACCCCTAAATGTCAACCCATGTCTTGCTATTTTTAAACAATGTTGTTCACCAACTTGTACAATTGCTGATTTACGCCATGTTCCCCTCCTTTTTCATTTTTTATTCCTTTTTCGACACAATTTATACCTAATCCCAATTACTATTAAGTTTTAGTCTAAGTGTTTTTCTCCCCACACCTTGCCCGAAACGCTATGCGTATTATTAGTGGTTTTAGGTATTGTATGTACTAGCTCTATCTATAAATCTAACATTATGTTTGTAAATCAACTATGTATGTACTCTTCCTGAATAAAATTTTCAATTTAATTTAATTGAAATGTGGTATTTGTCTACTAGTGTGGTATTTGTTTACCAGTGATGTATTTGTCTACAAGTGTGGAATTTGTCTACCAGTGCGGTATTGTTCTACCCGAGGGGTATTTGTCTACCCATGATATTTATCTACCCGTGTGGTATTTGTCTACTCGTGTGGTATCTGACTAACAGTGTATCATTTGTCTACCAGTGCGGTATGTTTTTACCCGTGGGGTATTTGTCTATCAGTGTAGGATTTGCCTATAAATGTGGTATTTGTCTACCCGAATGGTATTTGTCAACTGTGTAATATCTATTTACCAACTTGGTATTTTTCTATCAGCGGGGTATTAGTCTATCCCGTGTGGTACATGCCTGCCAGTGTGGTATTTGTCTACCAGTGCAGTATTTTTCTTCCGTGTGGTATTTATCTACTCGTGTGGTACTTTTCTATCCATGTCGCATTTTCTACCCGTTTTTTCAACTACCAATGTGGTGTTCGTCTTCCCGTGTGGTACTTTTCTAAAATTTTCTACCAATGTGGTGTTATTCTACTTGCGTGGTATTTGTCTACTAGTGGTGTATTTGTCTACCTGTGTGGTATTCATCTACCAGTATGGTATTCGTCTACCCGTTGGGTATTTGTCTACCATTGTAATATTATCCTACTAGTGTGGTATTATTCATCCCAAGTAATATTTGTCTACCAATGTTTTATTTGTCTACCAGTGTGTCATTTGTCTACCAGTGTGTTATTTGTCTACCAATGTGTTATTTTTCTAACAGTATGATATTTGTCTACTAGCGTGGTATTTGTCTACCAGTGTGGTATTTGTCTACTAGTGTGGTATTTGTCTACCAGTGGGGTATTAGTCTACATGTGTGGCATATGCCTACCAGTGTGGTATTTGCCTATCCGAATGGTATTTGTCTACCAATAAAGTCTACCTGAATGGTATTTATCTACCAGTGTGACATCTATCTTCCAGTGCGGTATTCTTTCTACCTGTGTCGAATTTGTCTACCCGTGTGGTATTTTTCTATCAGTATTTTATTTGTTTACCTTTGTAGTATTTTTCTATTAGTGTGGTATTTGACTACCAGTGAGGTATTTATCTACTAGTGGTGTATTTGTCAACTTGTGTGGTATTCGTCTTCGATTGTGGTGTTCGTCTATCACTTGGGTACTTGTCTCGTCTACATTTGTGGTATCATCTTACCACAGTGTGGTATTTGTCTACCAGATTGATACATGTCTACTAGTGTGGAATTTCTCTACTAGTGTAGTATTTGTCATCCATTGTGGTATTTCTCTACCAGTGTGGTATTTGTCTACCCATGTGGCATATGTACACTCATGTCGTATTTGTCTACCAGTGGGTTATTTGTCGTCCAGCGTGGTATTTGTCTAGAAATGTGGTGTTTGTCTACCCATGTGGTATATGTACTTATTACATACAGAAATCACAATAGTGTGATGCATCAAATGAATAAATCCACAAGGGCCGTGATGAACAAATCCTCAAGGGCCACACGGACAATGTCGTGGCCTAGTCGAATAATGCAGCGTCTGGGATCATCCCGGGCGTAAGTTCGAACCTTCATCGCGGCCCCTGTGGATTTGTTCATTTGATGCATCTATTGTGATTTCTGTGTGTATTGAAGTGACGGCGAAGAGGTAGAACAGCTTGTTGGCAGAGCCCGAGTGCATGAGGGAATTGTGTAAAACCCTGGGTTGTGTCTCGGAGAGACTGTAGGATCCGTGTGAGGTCAGTGAAACTCCCGGTTACAATTCATTAAGCATGTCGTGGCCTAGCCGACTAAGACAGCGTCTGTGATCTCCCCGGGCGTAAGTTCGAACCCTCATCACGGTCTTTGTGGATTTGTTCATGTACACTCATGTCGTATATGTCTACCAGTGGTTTTTTCTACCCGTGTGGTATTTGTCTACCAGCGTGGTATTTGTGTATCCGTCCGGTATTTATTTACCCGTGTGGGAATTGTCTTCCCGTGTGGTACTTTTCTACCATTGGGATTTGTCTACAAATAAGGTATTTGTCTACCAGTGTAGTATTTGTATAACTGTGGTATTTGTCAACCAGTGGGTTGTCTACTAGTGTGGTATTTGACTTCTAGCGGTGTATTTGTCTATCTATGTGGTATTCGTCTACTAGTGCTGTATTCGTCTAACAGTTGGGTATTTGTCTACCATTGTGGTATTATCCTACCAGTGTGGTATTATTCTACCCAAGTGGTATTTGTCTACTAGTGTGGAATTTGTCTACAGTTGTGGCATTTGTCTACCAGCGTGGAATTTGTCTAGAAATTTTGTATTTGTCTACTCATGTGTCATATGTACACTCATGTGGTATTTGTCTACTACTGTGGCACTTGTCTATAAGTGTTATATTTGACTATAAGTGTGGTATTTTTCTACCTGTGTTGAATCTGTCTACATGTGTGGTGTTTTTCTACTATTTGGTATTTGCCTACAAATGTGGTATTTGTCTACCCCCGTGTAGTATTTGTCTTCCAGTGTGGATGTTGTCTACCAGTGCGATATTTCTTTACCAGTGTGGAATTTTTCTGTCATAGGGTATTTGTCAACCAGTGTGATATTTGACTACCAGTGTAGTATTTTTCTACCCGTGTGGATTTTTTTCATCAGTGTGGTATTTTTCTACCATTCTCCTATTTGTCTATCAACGTGGTATATGTCAACCACGTGGAATTTTTCTACCAGTGTGCTATTTGTCTACCAAGGCAGTATTTGTCTAAAAATTTGGTATTTTTCTGCCATTCTAATTTTCTTCGAGTGCGATATTTGTCTAGCAGTGAAGCATTTGTTTTCACACTGGTATTTGTCTACCACTGGTATTTGTCTACTAGTGAGGTATTTCACTACTATTGTGGTATTTGTCTTCCAATGTGGCATTTGTCGACCCAAATGATATTTGTCTACATGTGTGGTATTCGTCTAGCAGTGTAGTATTTGTCTATCTGTGTGATAATTGTCTATCTGCGTCGTATTTATCTACCAGTGTGGTATTTGTGTACCCAGGCTGTGATTCATACGCCAGGCTGCGAGCAGCCGAGTCATATTTGGTTAACCAGTCCAGCAACAAGGTGCCGCGGGGACGCTAAACCCTGGAAACACCTCAAGGTAACTTCAAATCTATGCGGTAAACAAATACCCGTGTGGTATTTGTTTACCAGTGAAGTATTTTCAACCACTGGGAATTTATTTAGAAATGTGGTATTTGTCTACCTATGTGGTATATGTACATTCATGTCGTATTTGTCTAAAAGTGTGGTATTTGTCTACCAGTGTAGCTTTGTCTACCAGTGACGTATTTTTCTACCCCGTTATCTTGAGGTTATCTTGAGGTGATTTCGGGGCTTTAGTGTCCCCGCGGCCCGGTCCTCGACCAGGCCTCCACCCCCAGGAAGCAACCCGTGACAGCTGACTAAGACCAAGGTACCTATTTTACTTCTAGGTAACAGGGGCATAGGGTGAAAGAAACTCTGCCCATTTGTCTCTACCCGTGTGGCATTTTTCTACTAGTGTGGTATTTGTCTACCCGTGTGGTATTTGTCTACCCGTGTGGTATTTGTCTACCAGTGTGGTATTTTCTACCAGTGTTGCATTTGTCTACAAGTGTGGTATTTGTCTATCTGTGGGCAATTTGTCTGTCAGTGAGTAGTTTGCTAGTAGTGTGGTATTTTTCTAACTGTGTGGAAATTGTCTTCCACTTTGGTTGTTGTGTTGTTGTTGTCGTTGTTGTTGATTTAAGGGCGACGATGATCGTGGGACCAGATGCGCCTCGGCTACCCGTTAAGGGTTAATCGCGAAGCCCGGAAAAGTGAAAGCCAAGCCGAATCGCGAAACAAGTGATGCCAATCACTGGAAACTAATACGCCGGCGGGCCTCAACTAAAACACAAAAGACATCCAGTGACCTCTGGCAGAGCAGAAGCCAGTTGCCCACCACGGCTGAGGGCACACCAGGAGCCCACCACGGCTGAGGGCACACCAGGAGCCCACCACGGCTGAGGGTACACCAAGAGCCCACCACGGCTGAGGGCACACCAAGAGCCCACCACAGCTGAGGGCACACCAGGAGCCCACCACGGCTGAGGATACACCAGGAGCCCACCACGGCTGAGGGCACACCAGGAGCTCACCACGGCTGAGGACACACCAGGAGCCCACCACGGCTGAGGGCACACCAGGAGCCCACCACGGCTGAGGGCACACCAGGAGCCCACCACGGCTGAGGGCACACCAGGTGCCCACCACGGCTGAGGGCACACCAGGAGCCCACCACGGCTGAGGGCACACCAGGAGCCCACCACGACTGAGGGCACACCAGGAGCCCACCACGGCTGAGGGCACACCAGGAGCCCACCACGGCTGAGGGCACACCAGCCGCCCACCACGGCTGAGAGCACACCAGGAGCCCACCACGGCTGAGAGCACACCAGGAGCCCACCACGGCTGAGGGCACACCAGCCACCCACCACGGCTGAGGACACACCAGGAGCCCACCACGGCTGAGGGCACACCAGGAGCTCACCACGGCTGAGGACACACCAGGAGCCCACCACGGCTGAGGGCACACCAGGAGCCCACCACGGCTGAGGGCAAACCAGGAGCCCACCACGGCTGAGGGCACACCAGCTGCCCACCACGGCTGAGGGCACACCAGGAGCCCACCACGGCTGAGGGCACACCAGGAGCCCACCACGACTGAGGGCACACCAGGAGCCCACCACGGCTGAGGGCACACCAAGAGCCCACCACGGCTGAGGGCACACCAGGAGCCCACAAAGACCCACCAACTCCCGGCACCTCTCGGCCAGGCCGGCCCCCGAACACCTTCACCCCGCCGGAGAACCAGTCAGAACACGTAAAAAAAAAACTATCAATAATCCTGTGACCCAAGGAGATACATGCGTCAGGCGTCGTACAACCGGACCGTTGAACAGGGATGCCAAACGGCAGCATCAGAGCCAAAACACGAAAACAGAACGTGATCCGGTGGCTCCAGGCGGAGGAGGAGTCCAGACGTCCGCTCGTGGTCAAGGTTGAACCAGGCGTTATCTTGAGGTTATCTTGAGATGATTTCGGGGCTTTTTAGTGTCCCCGCGGCCCGGTCTTCGACCAGGCCTCCACCCCCAGGAAGCAGCCCGTGACAGCTGACTAACACCCAGGTCTATTTTACTGCTAGGTAACAGGGGCATAGGGTGAAAGAAACTCTGCCTATTGTTTCTCGCCGGCGCCTGGAATCGAACCCAGGACCACAGGATCACAAGTCCAGCGTGCTGTCCGCTCGGCCGACCAGCTCCGGCGTCGTGTGGATGCTGTGTAAGCTTGCAGTATTTGTTTACCAGTGTGGAATTTTCTATCAAAGGGTATTTGCCTACCAGTGTAGTAGTTGTTGACCATCGTGGTTGTTGGGTAACAGCGTGAGCGTTGCTTACCAGGATGAGATTTGTCTACCACCGTGAGAGTTGTCTACTAGCATGAGAGTAGTCTACCAATATGAGAGTTGTCTACCAGCTTGAGAGTTGTCTACCAGTAAGAGAACTGTCTACCAGCTTGAGAGTTGTCTACCAGTAAGAGAACTGTCTACCAGCTTGAGAGCTGTCTACCAGTAAGAGAGCTGTCTACCAGTTTGAGAGTTGTCTACCTGCATGACAGTTGTCTACCAGCGTAAGTTTTGTCTACCAGTACAAGAGTTGTCGTTTAGCATGACATTTGTCTACTAGTGTGAAACTTGTCATGCAGCGCGAGAGTGGTCTACCAGCATGTGTAATGTCTACCAGCATGAGAGTTGTCTACCAGTATGAAAGTTGTCTACCAGCATGAGAGTTGTCTACCAGCATGAGAGTTGTCTACTAGCATGAGAGTTGTCTACTAGCATGTGAATGTCTACCAGCATGAGAGTTGTCTACTAGCATGAGAGTTGTCTACCAGCATGAGAGTTGTCTACTAGCATGAGAGTTGTCTACTAGCATGAGAGTTGTCTACTAGCATGAGAGTTGTCTACTAGCATGAGAGTTGTCTACAGCATGAGAGTTGTCTACCAGCATGAGAGTTGTCTACTAGTATGAGAGTTGTCTACCAGCATGAGAGTTGTCTACTAGCGTGAGAGTTGTCTACCAGCATGAGAGTTGTCTACTAGCATGAGAGTTATCTACTAACGTGAGAGTTGTCTACTTGCGTGAGAGTTGTCTACTCGTGTGAGAGTTGTCTTCTAGCGTGAGAGGTGTCTACCAGTGTGAGTATTGTCTACCAGCTTGAGAGTTGTCAACTAGCATTATAGTTGTCTACCAGCGTGAGAGTTGTGTACTAGTGTGAGTATTGTTTACCAGCTTGAGAGTTGTCTACTAGCATTAGAGTTAAAATTTAAATTTAAATTTTGCCCCGAGGGGCGAGTTTATTGGGCAACGCAACTCATTCTGTGAGTTGACATACCGCCATAGTAGCAAGTACAACACTCCCAACAGGAAGAAAACCCGCTGGGTTGTTCATCCTGTCACTTGTACCCAGACACGGCTGGGACTTGCTTAACTGTTTCAAGTGAACAGCTCCTCAAACAAGAAGATTAACTTCTGTCAACCCTTAAAAGCTTACGTTATCTTGCGGTGTGTGAAATGGGGGGGGGGGGGAATCTTCTAAGAACAATATCAATATTTGACAAATTGTGTTTTCCTAACTCAAACAATGTGGGGTTTATTATTCTACACATATTTCTAATGTCTCTCAGGTGTTCACATTCACATTGATAGTGGTCAAGGCGGTGTCCATCACTCTCACCACAGATTCTGCAACTTCGCTGCTCAGCTGTTGATTCCATTCCGAATCAACATGGATATTTTTATCCAAGACGGATTATCGCTATTACTGATTCTCTCCCGCGTCCTCCTCCTCTTCGTCCATAATGATTGGGATTGCCAGCTGCAACCAGATTGTACCATCATACAGATTCAGTGGTTTGTGCTTCTATCCTTCTTTCCTCAGTTTCCTTGTCACGGTGATATTGCCTGCCAATACCTCTAATTTGTAGAAGAGTCTTGGGTATGAAGTATTGAATATGGTCTCCTTCAGCAGCCAGCACATCTGCGCGTTCATTCCCATATATTCCAACATGGGAGGGGATCCACAGAAACTTGATGATTCTTCCCTGATTAGTAAGTTTTCTCACAGCTCTCTTAATTTCAGCGACTATTGCAAGATTTTCTGCCCGATTTTTACATAGGCTTTTCAGTGCTGCTTTTGAATCAGTGCAAATCACTGCACCATTAGTGTTCCGTTCAAGAAACCTTAACGCCATAACAATGGAAGTTAGCTCTGCTTGCGTTGAAGAGGCATAGTTCTCAATACACGCTGTTTCTTCATTTCTGCGTTGAAAGCATTATCCCTAATTACAGTGTATGATGCACCAGCCCTACCATTGACAGGATTAGATGACCCGTCAATGTAGATTTGATCTACTTTATCTCCGGCATCTTTATAAATTTCCTCAAGATACTTGTGCCTCATTGCCTGTGGTGTCATGTTGGATTTTTTCGTTGCCATTTCATTGATGATGATCCTGCAAGAGGCATCCTCCCAGGGAGGTAACCTCTCTACAGAAAGGAGCTCACGGGCTTACTCAAGCAGGTGAAGCTCTTCGAGGTAGCAGACTGATCTGTGATGCCATTTTTTGCTTCTCATGTTTCCACCGGTAAGTAACACAGTGCTCAGTTTTTTCTTACCAATATCATTGTAATGGGGATCTCTGGCTATTCTAATTGCAAGCTTAGCATTCAGTCCCTTAATTCTGCTTTTAACACTGGGGATGGACAGCTTCTCTCCTAGATTGGACGTTTTGGCAGTTCTTGGGACTCCAAGAATGATTGCCATGGCTTCATTTTGAATGCTTTCGAGCCTTTTCATATCGCTTTGGGAGTAAGTGCACAAAACTGGTGCAGCATAGTCTATGACGGGAAGCACATAGGCTGTGTACATTATTTTAAGCACGGCAATAGAGGCACCATGTCCATTCCAGGTCATAGCATTCAGTGCCCTGAGTCGACTTTTGCATGTTCCTATGAGTTGATTGTGCTCCTCTTTCTTCCCCTTGTTAGAGCCGACAGTGACGCCAAGGTACCGATAGTGGTCAACCCGTACAAGTGTTACTCCATTAATTTATATTTCTTCATTTTCTCCCCTCTTGTGACGAGAGTATGCTTTTGTCTTGTTTGTGGAGAGAGTGAAACCGATCTCAATATATTTCCTTCCGAGGAGTTCAATGGACTGTTTAATTTTTCCCAAGGGGAGAGCTTGTATCAGAACATCATCTGCATACCCCACTTGTTGTGTTCCTTCCGGGAAATCAATATTTGCAATGGCGTTCATAAGTACATTGAATAGTGTGGGACTTAATGAAACCTTCTTGGGGGGTACCGAGTCCCATACTCATTGTTCTTGAGATTGCTCCATTGAAACAGACCTTGGCTTTCCTTCCTGTGAGGTAGTCTTCAATCCATTTCATGAGTCTCCCCTTGACACCCATGCATGCAAGCTCGTCCAGGATCGCAATCCCCTGTGCTTTGTCGAAAGCTCCTTTTATGTCAACAAATACAGAGTATTTAGCTGTGTAATTAGCCAGGTAATTAACTATACAATTTGCAGTGCTCCGTCCATTAACAAATCCATTGATCCCCCATCCCTAACCTGCCTATTTTGTGCAACAGTCGATTTAGGATGATCCTTTCAAGCATCTTGCTAGTGCATGACACGAGACTGATAGGTCTGTAATTGCCAGGGTCATTAGGCTTCGGTATAGGAACAATAAACAATTACTGCGTGTTTCCATTGTGTGGGCAACACACCACTTAGGAATGATTTGTTAAACAGGTGGAGTAGTGGATTACCAGACACTTCACACAGAGCATTGAGTATGTCGTAGGTGATGCCATCTTCACCAGGTGCTGTACTTTTACCCTTTTTCATAGCCCCCTTTACTTCCTGGGCTGTGATTGGTTTCCCATACTTGTCATCACTAGATCACTATTATCCTAATCCTTCTGTCATTATATCGGAGGAGCTGTTCCCTGAATACTTCTGCAGGGAGGGAGGAGGATGATGCTGCATCACTCCACTTGTGAATTAGTTCCTCGGCCTTACCCCTTGGTGAGCTGCAGGCCCAGCTCTGCCCCCCTTAGCTATCTGAATTTTTGCCCACACTTGTCTTGCAGATGTTTGTATTCCATTAGAGCTAGTGAATTCAAGCCATTGTCTTTCCTGCTCTTTAATCTTCTCTTCCCTGGCTACTTGACACACAGTTTTAAACAGGTCTTGGTTGCTGTCAGTGGGATGTCTCCGGTACTCTCTACTCATGCTCCTTACATTTGCATTGAGCATCTTTATGCAGTCGTTCTCATACCATTTTATTTTCTTCTTCTGAGGGGTTACTTCGCCCAGTCGTATAGCGCGGAACTCTGAAACAGTGTTCAATTTGGTGATTGAGGTCATTAACAAATGTATCAGTGTCTTCTGGGATTTGGTATTCCGTGAACCAGTCACTCATCCTGTTTATGAAAAGCGGCCTCATATCTAGTCCGAGTGATAACCTTTTTCTTTTATTTGTCTCTTTCCTTCTCTTGCACATGTCGACGGTGGTAATCCGTGCCCAGTGGTCACTACATAAACTGTGCACAATGTGTGTACTGGCATCCGTGTCCTGTGCATTCAGCAGGAGAGCATAATCCAATCTTCCGCCTCTGAGGTGAGTTGGCTGTTCATCACCCAGGACTCTAAGGTTTTCACTCCCTCTGACATAGAGTGACAGTTTCCGTCCATTGACATTGGGCTGATGACAACTGGTATCAAAGTGTGGGTGCTTGGCATTCAGGTCACCGACCAGCAGGGTAGGCTCTTCATTAATAAATTCAGGTAGTGTGTCACGGTCAAGTTTACTCTGTGGCACATATAGGTTGATAATATGTAGGGCATTATAGTTTAAGTGAAGGGTTACCTCCAGCGATTTATAGTCATCCTCCATGTGAAGATCATCAATAATCTGTGCAGGTATGTTGTTGCTGACATAGGTAATAAGACCCCGTTTCCTGTCCCCAGAGGGCAGGGAAAACTTGCTATAACCGCTGAACCTTGGGTTGAAGTCATCACCCACCAGTGTCTCCTGGAGCACTATGATGTCAGTTTGGTGTTCATGAGCGTTTTGTATGATGTCATTAAGTCTACCGCGAACGCCATTGCAGTTCCATTGTAGGATAGTGAGACTCTTTCTTCACCGTGGTTATCCATCGTGGAGGTGTTGGTCATCAGATGTACTGTGTGCAGTGTTGTTGCTGGTGAGAGTGTGTGCACTGGTGGTGTTATATGTGGTGTTGTTCCACCGTCATGTGCTGGTACTCACCTAGTTGTGCTTGCGGGGCTTGAGCTCTGGCTCTTTGGTCCCGCCTCTCAACCGTCAATCAACAGGTGTACAGTTTCCTGAGCCTATTGGACTCTATCATATCTACACTTGAAACTGTGTATGGAGTCAGCCTCCACCCTATCGTTTCCTAATGCATTCCATTGCTTCCTAATGCATTCCATTGTACTGGAATGTACATGGTGGTGGTACTGTTTGTATGGGTGCCAGTGGTCAATGGTGTTGTGAACACTAGTGTCGTTGTGTTCACTGGTGGTGTTGAAGTGTTCACTAGTGGTGAACACTTCAACACCACCACTGGTGTTAACTGGTGTTGATGTGTTCACTGGGGGCAGCGATAGCACTCAGTCTGCTGTTATGTGCCGTGGCTCGTGTTGCATCCTCATGCACCAAGTTGTAGCCTACTGAACTCGCCTGAGACAAGTTCAGGCCCTGCAAAATTTGCAGTATGTCCTCTTGAGTCTTCTGGATTGTACATAGAGTATTCTCAAATTTATTTTGCTTGGTCATTAATTCTTGCATGAGTGGGTGATTTTTTATCAAGTGGGTAATCATTGCTTCCATATCGGGCGGCATTGTTTTATCTGGATCCAGTAAAGTGTTGGCTGGTGAGTGAGGAGGAGAGTGGTAGGTGGGTGAGAAGAAGGGGAGGGAGTGGTTAGTTGGGAGGGACGGAGGGTCGCCTCATGCCTGGAATTTTAATGACTGGGGGCAGGTCTCCTTCCACACAGCAATTGTTTGATTTTTGGGCAGTCCCCCTGGTCCAGTGTTGCGCTTGACCCAACCAATCTGTTCATAGTCCTGGAGAAATTCCACGTCAACATGAATAGTGTAGTTCTTGATTATGATTATAGTTTGTCTTGTCTGTGTGTTTGCTTCCAACAATTTAACATCCTTACCTTGATACAGAGACTGGTCTCTGTGAAGTACCTCACTGCACTGTGCCCCTGCACTCGTGCACTAACATTGCCACCTACACACCTGCTCTCTATGCAATACACCGCTCTGTGGGCGTGGGCGGCCTTAATAGTCCATCTGTACTTCTCTGCTGCTGCCAATCCCATTGCAGGAAAGATTAGGGTGTGTCACTCACTGTCTTCGTCTTGTCGTTGTTGTTGCTGTTGTTGTTGATGTTGCTGTTGCTACTCACCATGTCGCTGTAACCTGTCTCGTTTCATGCTGTTTCTGCTTTGGACTATTCGGAAGTTAATATCATCCTCTATTGTAGAGTCACCTGTACCATTACTGTTGGAGGGCCCCGGGTTGGGATCCTTACTGGAGGGCCCGGGTGGGGATCTGCACCTGGGGGCCCCCGGCGGGGAAAGATGCCCACGCCGGGTGGGGGGGGGGGCGGTGTTATGGTTCCCGGGCACACTAGCCATGCTCACTTGTTGTCTCGACTAACTGCGCGTTACACGATCCATCTATTTGCTGCGACTCATTTCATATGTGTCTTGGGTGGTATGTCTTCAACACTGTATTCTACCCTGCACACATATACACATATAGACACCTGCAAGGCACTAGGGTCACAGTTCTCACACGTAGTGTAGGGGCACTATACAGTATATGGGTGTCCTGGCGGTCTCTCGTGTAAACACACCAGTCGCACACACAAACTGCGACCTTGGGTCGGGAGGGCACAAAGACTATTTTACACCCGAGTGGTGCTTGAGGCCCTAGGTACTGTGGGGCGGCCCACCTACCTCACAACGCTCCCCTCAGCGTGCCTCGATATTGCCACATAAACAATTACTGCCTTAATTTCTGGCCAATCCACACATCCACGGCCTACCACAGTTGGTAGGAGGGGCGTTGACTTGGTACCGCTGCATGAGAGTTGTCTACTAGCTTGAGAGTTTTCTTCCAGCATGAGAGTTGTCTACCAGCATGAGAAATGTCTACCAGCGAGAGTTGTCCACTTGCCTGAGAGTGAGTCAACCCTGAGCTGCCGTTGGGTGAGGACGTGTCGTCTGACCGCTCCGGCAGTTTGGGGAGGTTGCCGTTTTCGCCAGCAGGGGGTGTGGGTGTCTACCCTCCCTGCTGTCCCTGACTGCAGTTGAAGTGGCGCTTTTGCGATGAGCGGCCATCTTCCCGCTGTCGAGAGGGTAAACTCCATGGGGTTGGAGTTTGTCTGCCGTGCAGGGTATACTCTTGTAGAGCAGGTCATGTGTGACGTGTTACATGTCCCGGTCGTGGAGGTCTACGGGGTTGAGCTGGTGACTGCTCGCCGGGTAATCATCAAGTTTGTGGGTGAGGAGGCGTACCGTGGATTTCTCCGGCGGTACGAGGGCCGTACCTTGAAGTTGTTGGATGGCACTGGTTCTGTGGCCATTTCTGATCGGAGTGGTGCCGTGACGTATGTGAGCGTCCATGGGGCCCCCATGGAATTCCCCGAGTCCCTTCTCCGGCGATTCTTCTAGAGATTTGGCTCCGTCGTCAGTGTGAGAATGCACAACCTATCTTCTGGAAAATATGCGGGGGTGAAGACGAACATTCGTACCTTCGGGATGCGTCTGAGGTCGGACATTCCATCCTCTGTCCGACTTTTAGGGTACTACGTGCGGGTGTATTATGCCCGGCAACCCCGTACTTGTTTCCAGTGTGGCACGTTGGGGCATCAGGCTGCCGGATGCACTGCGGATCCGGTTGCTCCAGTCAGCTTGTTCCGGGAAGAGGATCTCCCGCCGCTCCCACTGGAGGAGGTCTCCGAGGATGAGGAGGTGAGCGTTCAGTTAGCGGATGCGGCTCCCCATACATCGCCGGACGTTCCTCCGGTTGTTGCCGACTCTCCTCCGAGTCTTGCAGTGCCATCGGATGGTCTACGTGCTCCTGTCGCTGTCTCCGCTGCTCCTGAAGGCCTTCCTAGTGATCGTTGTGACGTGCCGCCGTCTTCTCCCTCGTCTTCGGCTGCTGCGCCTGGCCCTGTGTTCTCGCCTAGGGTCCTGGATGTGCTGGGTGCTGGGGTAGTTGCGGAGCCTTCTGCTGTGTGTGGGCCGGTTCCCCCTGTGGTAGAGGCTGCTGCCGTTCTGTGTCGGGCGTCGGTTCGTCCAGCTGGTGGGACCCGTGTTTCTGGGTCCGCTTCCGGCTCTGACGATCTTCGGCTGGAGCCCAAGCGTTCCAGGCGTTCGTCGTCTGCCTGGGCCTTGAACTTGAAGATGTCCATAGAGCTGGCAAGCAGGGGATGGAAGAGGCACGGGTAGGATTAAGGAAAACATGAAGGAGGATTAGGAGGGTGGGAGGAGAGTGGGATGGACAGGGTAGTGGTCTAACCACTTTGGCTTGGGGAGTGATTATGAAGTGATATGAGTTGATATGTGTTTTGATAGGGAGGCAAGGTTGTACTCATAAATGATGGTGATGATGTTATGGTGATGATTTTTTTTTTTTTTTTTTTTTTTTTTAGATGAATGATTGCTGGCTGCCAGCAGCAGCAAGCTGTAGCTGTCGCACAACAGGAGGAGAGAAGTTGCCATGCGAGGACAGAGTTCCAGTCTTGGTGCCGCATCCGTAGAGCAGTGCTGTGGTGACTTACTGATGTATTGTTGGTATAGGATCTTGTAGGTGATGTTTACAGTGAATTTGTCCTGGTTGGTAGAGGTATTGGTGACTGATGTTGGTTTGGTAGCTCGTAGTTCGTTCTTGTTAAGTGTATAAAGGATCAGGAGGTTCCCATTCATCCTCCTCCTCACGTGGTAGATTACTAAGTATTCTGGGCTGAGGGTAATTCCTGTTGTGGATGTACCGCCTGACTTTTTGCTGTAGTGACATCCTCCTTGTTCTGTGAGGCTGGTCTCGTATTTCATAGTTGGTTGTGTTGTACACCATAAAGGGATCGTCACGATTTGGTAAGTAGGTGTACTTCATTTTGTATAACTGCTTTGCTGAGAGTTTGTGGAGACGTCTATTCAAAGGTTCTATCTTTAATTGGATGTGGAGTCTGTCGGTCCGAATTTTCTCAGCAAGTGTCACTCCTGCTACAAATCTGAGTGCTCTATTTTGAACCCTTTGAAGTTTCAGCATATTAGACTTTTTAGTAAGAGCAAGTGGGGTGTATGGGTATTCCAGGATAGGTCGAATAAGCATTCTATAAAGATGTAGCTTCACATGCTGTGGGGCTTGCCTGAATCGGTACAGCCGGGCTAGTTGTGCTTTGGCTAAGGTTACTTTCTTATTAATATGTTCAGTGGAATTCAAGAGTCTCGATATTTCATAGCCTAGAATTGTAGTAGAGTTCTGAACCTGTATTAACGTGCCACCAATGTTGATGGCCCCAAGTGTACTAGCCCAGCTGCCCACTGAGCACAGTTGAATCTTGTTAGGGTTTGTCACAATTTTCCAGTCTTGTTCCCAACTTGCTGTGGCTGCTAGTTCCTCTTTCGTCTTCCTTATGACTGAATCGTGTTTAGTTCCTTGGCCAGCAGGCATCGAGGACACTACATGGATGACATCATCTGCAAATTGAGTTATAATAGTGTCGTTATAAATAGGGCGTGGCAAGTCATTTACAAAAAGATTGAAGAGGAGTGGGCTTATGCACGATCCCTGAGGAACTCCTGCTGTCGGCATAAAGGAATCAGCTTCCTTGTTGTTAAACATTGGAATTATTGTTCTATGGCTTAGAAAATTTCTGACAAGTCTAAGGAGGGTCCAGTTGTGGTGTGGTATGGATTGCAGCTTGAAGAGCAGACCATTATGCCATAAACTGTCAAAGGCCTTGTTGACATCTCTGGTTGCTATTATTGCAGTCTGGTGTTGTTTCCTAATACTGTCTGCTGCATCGTAGATGATGTTGATGGCATGCTGTGTCGATCTGTGGTTCCTAAAGCCAAACTGTTTTTCTGTATACAGATGGTGGAACTCCATGTAGTAGTTAATACGATTTGACAGTATTTTCTCAAAGCACTTCCCTGTCGACTCCAACAGGGAGATAGGCCTATAGTTTCCAGGGACGTGTTTGCTTTTGCCAGGCTTCGGGATAAAGATCATTTTGGCAGTTTTAAATACTTGTGGAAAGTGTCCTGAGACGAGGATGGCGTTGAAGACATTGAGCAAGGACTGCACGTAGTTTAGAGGTAGAAACTTCAGTTGGTTGACTGTTATTCCTGACAAACCTGGCGCTTTGTTCCTCGTTTTCTTTAATACTTCCAACAGTTCGCGTATGGTGATGGGTCGGATGATCGGGTGGTCAGGGTCAAGGAGTGCGGTGTCCACTAGAGGCCTGCTAGCCAGGTTCTGAACGTTTTCAGCAACCCATTGGTTGACTGAACGGTGGTTGTCATTGTTGATCTGGCTGTTGTTTTCTGTGAAGATTTCCTCCCAAACCAGTCCCATGAGATTAGCCTGCAGCTGTGCATCTTCCACTCTGGTGGTTACTACCTCGTTGTTATCATCAGTATATGTATAGCTGAGGTGCGACAGCGGTGTCTTTGATGATCCTAGGAGTTTTCTGATCTTACCCCAGAATCTGGCAGGTTCTCTCTTGTACTGGTTCGCTTGGTTGACTTGGTACTTGGTTCGCTTGGTACCCCAAATGTGTCGTTTGTGTAGGAGCGTGAGGCCTAAGACATCACGTCTGAGGGCCTGAATGATTTGGAGGGATGGCTGGCCTGTGCGTAGGCGCCTCACACATTCTTGTTGGTAATGCCTCATTTTATCCTTGATCTCTCTAGTTGGTTTGTATTGCTGAATTATTCTGGTGTTAGTCAAATCACAATTGGCCATAGTTGCCTCAGTGATGCGAGTATGAATGGAGGCAATTGCTGCATCAATGTCCTGGACCGGTTTATTGTCAAGATCAGCGGTTGGGTCAGAGCCAAGGAACTCCATATATGAACGAAGTCGAAGCGTATTTAGATTGGGTCTAGGGCGTCCCAGAATTCTAAAGGGAGATGCTTGGAGATGGAGAATAACAGGTATGTGATCTGAACCTACATCATTACCTGGGAGTATTCTGCTGTGAAAGATATTGCATTCAACATTCGTCAGTATGATATCAGGTTTTCCTTGGTGGTTACCTACAAAGGTTTTAAAGTAGGGACCCAAGAAGGTTAAGTTCCTCGCTGTCATGAGGTTAAATAACAGTCGACCTTTGATGTCATCACGTCCATTGGTGTCATTGAAAAATGCTGCATGGTGGGCATTAAAGTCCCCTGCAAGGATCGTTGGGACATTTCTGTTGAGCACCTTGTGAATGGCTCTCGAAGGGATGGAGTGCTCACCTGGGGGGATGTAGGTAGTTAAAATAGCAAGTGGGCCGTGGTTCGTGACTATTTCCACTGCTAGGGCATTTTCTTCTTGGAGATAGATGTTGGTGAATGAGCAGCCCAGCTTGATGAGGATCGCAACACCTCTATTCTGGCCAGAGTTCCTTTCAATGGTCGTGTATCCATAGAGTTTGATGTGTTGGTCAAGGCGTGCAGAGGTTTCGTTTAACAAGATGACTTCAGGGTGATACTTGCACGCTTCCAGTTCTAGTAGATATTTGTTGTTGAAAAAGTGTCTTACGTTAAGCTGCCTGGGCCGATGTTGGGGAATTCGGTGACTGTGGGTCCTTGGGAGTTGACGGTGTGGAACCGGATGTGTCGCTGTCTCCACGGTTGGTGGTGGCGGAGGTTCATGTGCCTGCTGATGCTGGTGCCCGGGTCTCGGGGTTGCCTTCCATTCCTTCTCCGCCTGGGGACTCTCCACAGTGGGAAGTGGTGGCTTCCGCTCCCAGGGATGGTGTGGTTGCTGGTGCTGGGCGTGGCCTGGTTGTGACATTATGGAAGGATGCGCGCCGCCCTGGTTCCCTGCACTCGTCTTGTGGTGTGCCCGTGGCCGCTGGTGCCCCGGTGGTGGTGTCCTATGTCCGGCCCCTCCTGTGAGGGTACGTGTTGGAGACCTGGGGGACGTGTTGCCAGCGTCAGTAATGCCGCCGGGTCACTGGTCGGCGATTGCTGAGTTACTGCTGAATGACGAGCCGGGGGAATTTCATGGTGGGGGTGTTCCCATGATGTGGGGGATTGTGGCAGTTACTCGCGTCAGAAGTGATACCATTTGGGTCCCCATCTTACGGATGTGTTTGTTGCTAGGGTTCCGGATGACATGGCTTTCCCGGTGGGTGAACGAGACCCTTGGGGGTGGTTACATTGGGAGGCGTTCAATGTGCGATTCCCACGGGTCTTGTTCCCGGGCAAGTATATCCGCTGATTCCCTGTTTTTTTTTGTTATTTGTAGTGTTGTGTGCCCTCTGGCGCACAACCAGAGGGGCAGTGTTTTGTTTGCCCTACTGTCTTCTGTGCCCGTGCCTCTCCTTTGTTTGTGGAGGGGCCGGTGTTTTGCAGAGTGTGTATTCTCTTCATGTATTACCATGTTGTATTGTGTTTTCTTTTTATTTTTCCTTTTGTTTATATTTATGGTTTGTTTGCGTGTGCATTGTCTTGTGTTATGTTTCATTTTATACATAATGATGCGTTTTGCTGTCGGTCCTTCCGGCCAGTGCTTGTTTGTTTTGTTTTATATTGTTCCTAAGTTTTGTTTATTTGCTTACATTATTTACTTGTTTTGTTATTGTTTTTATATTTTGTCTTGATTTATGCTGTGCTTCTCATGCGTTCCTCCATTTTTGCTAATTGTTGTCCTGTGCTGTCGGTCCTTCTGGCCGGTGGCTTCTTATTTTTGTTTTTGTTTTCTGTGATATTTTATTGTATTCATTGTCTTTACCTTGCATGCTTGCATGTAAAAATAAAAAATAAAAAAAACTTGCCTGAGAGTTGTCTACCAGCGTGAGTATTGTCTTCAGCGTGAGTATTGTCTACCAGCGAGAGTTGTCTTCTAGCATGAGAGTTGTCTACCAGCGTGAATATTTTCTACCTGCATGAGAGTTGTCTAGTAATATGAGAGTTGTCTACTAGTGTCAGTATTGTCTACCAGTTTAAGAGTTGTCTACTAGCTTGAGATTTGTCTACCAGCATGAGTAATGTCTACCAGCGTGAGAGTTGTCTACTAGCATGAGAGTTATCAACCAGAGTGAGTATTGTCTACCAGCGTGAGAGTTGTCTATCACAGAGAGAGTTGCCCACCAGAGTTGTCTACTAACGTGAAAGTTCTCAACCAGCGTGAGAGTGTCTACTAGCGTGAGAGTTGTCTACTAGCGTGAGAGTTGTCTACTAACGTGAGAGTTGTCTACTAACGTGAGAGTTGTCTACTAGCGTGAGAGTTGTCTACTAACGTGAGAGTTGTCTACTAACGTGAGAGTTGTCTACTGACGTGAGAGTTGTCTACTAGCGCGAGAGTTGTCTACTAACGTGAGAGTTGTCTACTAGTGTGAGAGTTGTCTACTAGCGTGAGAGTTGTCTACTAGCGTGAGAGTTATCTACTAGCGTGAGAGTTGTCTACCAGCATGAGAGTTGTCTACCAGCATGAGAGTTGTCTACCAGCATGAGAGTTGTCTACCAGTGTGAGATTTGTTTACCATAGTGAGAGTTGCCCACTAGCGTGAGAGTTGTCTACTAGCATGAGAGTTGTCTACCAGCATGAGAGTTGTCTACCAGTGTGAGATTTGTCTACCAGGGTGAGTATTGTCTACCAGCGTGAGAGTTGTCTACCATAGTGAGAGTTATCTACTAGCGTGAGAGTTGTCTACTAGCGTCAGAACTGTCTACCAACGGGAGAGTTGTCTACCAGTGTGAGAGTTGTCTACCAGTGTGAGAGTTGTCTACTAACGTGAGAGTTGTCTACCAGCATGAGTGTCGCTACGAGCTGGAAATTGTCTACTTGGGTGATGGTTGTCTACCCTCCTGAGTATTGTCTACGAACGTAAGGTATGTCTAGCAGCGTGAGTATTGTCTTCGAACTTGAGAGTTGTCTACCAGCATGAGAGCTGCTTTCCAGCATGAGAGCTGTCTCCCAATCTGCATAATTATCTAGCGGGTAGATA
>WNGS01003166.1:26501-40430 GCA_020271785.1 Procambarus virginalis
GCTTCCCACACCAGCAGAATGCTCGCCAAGAAAGGGACAAGAAAATGAACAGAAGAAAGTGAGCTTCAAGGCAATGTACACTAACATAGAATGGATTACATAAAAAAAGTGAACTCGGAGAATGGGCACTAGAAGAAAACCCAGACATACAGCACTCACAGAAACAAAGCTAACGAAAACATAACAAACGCAGTGTTTCCACAGGTCTACTATGTAGCGAGGAAAGAGAGAAGGAGAGGAGGAGGTGTGTAGCTTTGCTACTAAGAGAAGGCTGGAGTTTTCGAAGAGATGGTAATTCAGAACTGTGAAGGTTTCAGTGACTACATATCAGGCACCATAGCAACTGGAGGACAGAAATTATAGTAGTAGTCATATATAACCCCCCACCGAATGACAGAAGACCCAGACAGGAATATGATAGAAACAACTTGGCCACCATCAAATAATAGAGAGAGCAGCTTCTGTGGCTAGCAGGAACGGATCCAGACTACTAATCATGGGAGACTTCAACCATGGAAGATAGATTGGGGGAAAGACAGAGACCCCCACATGAGGCACGACACATGGACCGACAAAATGAGAGGAGGGGATGAAACCAGCTTGCTTGATCTGATATTTACCCTAAATGAGTCGGATATAGGGAAGTTAAGTTGGAAGCCCCCTTGGGAATGAGTGATCATAGTGTATTGAGCTTTGAGTACCTGGTTGAGCTAGGAATTATCACCCCCAAAAAAGAACTGGGAACCAAGGGCTGGCGTACCGAAAGGGAAACTATGAGGAGATGAATAAATTCCTATGGGATATACATTGGGACACAGAACTCGGAACCAAGTCCGTACAAGACATGATGGACTATGTCACCCAAAATGTCAGGAGGCTGTAAGCAGGTTTGTCCCAACCCGACAGGAAAAAACAGAGAAGCAAAGGAAGAATCCGTGGTTTAATAGGGAATGTATGAAAGCAAAGGAGCTGAACAAAAGGGCATGGAGGAACTTCTGTAATAACAGAACACCAGAAAGTAGAGAGAGATACCAGAGAACCAGGAACGAGTATGTTAGCGTGCGAAGAGCAGCTGAGAAAAGGTATGAAAATGATATAGCTAATAAAGCCAAGACCGAATCAAAGCTACTACACAGTCACATCAGGAGGAAGACAACAGTGAAGGAACAGGTGATGAAACTTAGGGTGGGCGAGGACAGGTACACAGAGAATGACAAAGAGGTGTGTGAAGAACTCAACAAAAGGTTCCAGGAGGTCTTTACAATAGAACAGGGAGAAGTCACGGCGCTAGGAGAGGTGGCAGCAAACCAGGTGACCTTGGATAGGTTCGAAATTACAAGAGATGAGGTCAAGAAGCACCTATTGGAGCTGGATGTGAGAAAAGCTGTTGGGCCAGATGGAATCTCACCGTGGGTATTGAAAGAGTGTGCAGGAGCACTTTGCTTGCCACTCTCCATAGTGTATAGTAGGTCACTGGAAACGGGAGACCTACCAGAAATATGGAAGACTGCTAATGTAGTACCAATATACAAAAAGGGTGACAGACAAGAGGCACTGAACTACAGGCCAGTGTCCTTAACTTGTATACCATGCAAGGTGATGAAAGTGATGGAGAAGATTGTGAGAAAAAACCTAGTAACACATCTGGAGAGAAGAGACTTCGTGACAACCCATCAACATGGGTTCAGGAGGGTAAATCTTGCCTTACAGGCTTGATAGAATTCTACGATCAGGTGACAAAGATTAAGCAAGAAAGAGAAGGATGGGCGGACTGCATTTTTTTGGACTGTCGGAAAGCCTTTGACACAGTACCCCATAAAAGGTTGATGCATAAGCTGGAGAAACAGGCAGGAGTAACTGGTAGGGCGCTCCAGTGGATAAGGGAGTACCTAAGCAATAGGAAGCAGAGAGTTACAGTGAGGGGTGAGACCTCAGACTGGCGTGAAGTCACCAGTGGAGTCCCACAGGGCTCTGTACTTGGACCTATCCTGTTTCTGATATACGTAAATGATCTCCCAGAGGGTATAGACTCATTCCTCTCAATGTTTGCTGACGACGCCAAAATTATGAGAAGGATTAAGACAGAGGAGGACAGCTTGAGGCTTCAAGAAGACCTGGACAAGCTGCAGGAATGGTCGAACAAATGGCTGTTAGAGTTTAACCCAAGCAAATGTAATGTAATGAAGATAGGGGTAGGAAGCAGGAGACCAGATACAAGGTATCATTTGGGAGATGAAATACTTCAAGAGTCAGAGAGAGAGAAAGACCTGGGGGTTGATATCACGCCAGACCTGTCCCCTGAAGCTCATATCAAGAGGATAACATCAGCAGCATATGCCAGGTTGGCTAACATAAGAACGGCCTTTAGAAACTTGTGTAAGGAATCTTTCAGAACATTATATACCACATATGTCAGACCAATCCTGGAGTATGCGGCTCCAGCATGGAGTCCATATCTAGTCAAGCATAAGACTAAACTGGAAAAGGTTCAAAGGTTTGCCACCAGACTAGTACCCGAGCTGAGAGGTATGAGCTACGAGGAGAGACTACGGGAATTAAACCTCACTTCGTTGGAAGACAGAAGAGTTAGGGGGGACATGATCACCACATTCAAGATTCTCAAGGGAATCGACAGGGTTGATAAAGACAGGCTATTTAACACAAGGGGCACACGCACTAGGGGACACAGGTGGAAACTGAGTGCCCAAATGAGCCACAGAGATATTAGAAAGAACTTTTTTAGTGTCAGAGTGGTTGACAAATGGAATGCATTAGGAAGCGATGTGGTGGAGGCTGACTCCATACACAGTTTCAAGTGTAGATATGATAGAGCCCAATAGGCTCAGGAAACTGTACACCTGTTGATTGACGGTTGAGAGGCGGGACCAAAGAGCCAGAGCTCAACCCCCGCAAGCACAACTAGGTGAGTACAACTAGGTGAGAACACACACACACACACACACACACACACACACACACACACACACACACACACACACACACACACACACACACACACACACACACACACACACACACACACACACAGGTCAAGCGGGATGGTAAGACAACAGAATGAAGCTGGAGGAGAGCGACTGGACGAGTCACACATGGAGATGATTGCTAAGGCATGGAAAGAAATCAGTGGGGAATTGAATGACCTGAGGGAAACTCTATGTAAGCTGCAGATAGAACTAAGTGCAACACAAGAGGAGATAAAAAGCCTTCTTCTTGAGGTTATCTTGAGATGATTTCGGGGCTTAGTGTCCCCGTGGCCCAGTCCTCGACCAGGCCTCCACTCCCAGGAAACAGCCCGTGACAGCTGACTAACTCCCAGGTATCTGTTTACTGCTAGGTAACAGGGGCATCAGGGTGAAAGAAACTCTGCGTATTGTTTCTCTCCGGCGCCCAGGATCGAACCAGGGACCACAGGATCAAGCGTACAGTGTTCTGTCCGCTCAGCCACCGGCTTCCTCCTACCGGCTCCCACCGGCTCCCACCGCCTAAAAACCGGCCCTCCTCAGACTCTGGCCCTAGCAACCAACCCCCAGGTACCAGCAGTTGTATCAATGGCAGGGACCCCTACAATTGGTCCAACCTTTGCTGAAATACTGAAGATCTCAGATGCTATGTGCACTGTCAAGGAAGTTGTAATGAAAGCAGTAACCTCACAGGAGGCAGCGAGATGCAAAAGCCAGCTAATGGAAAGGAAAAAGAGCTGTAGTAGTAATAGGTGTGAAGGAACAAGAGGGTTCCACAAGGGAGGAATGGAGGACTAAAGACAAAGCTGCAGTGGCAGGGATATTAAAGGAGATAGGAATGGAAGGGGCTGAACGAGACATAGAACAGTTTTTCCGGATTGGCCAGTACAACAGAGACAAAAAGAGAGTGCTCAAGGTAGTATTCAAGAGCGAGGTCATCAAAGAGGACATCCTAGTAAAGAAGAGCAATCTGAGATATGCAAGGAATTACAAAGAGGTATATCTTCAGAGGGACATGACCAGGGACGAGTTAGTAAGGGCAGCAGATGCAAGGAAAAGGTGCAAGGAGGGGGAAGGGAGACAGGGAACCTCAGCCTCCAACCCAGCAATCCCAGAGGGGAGTGGGGAACCCCAATCCAGCAACTCAGGAACCCCAGAGGTGACTGCAACAGCCCAGCCCACCACCCAATAGGGCCCCCCTAACCCACAGCACAAACCCTTCCTTGCCCTGCACAATGCCCATCATATCACCCAAATCCTCCCTCTCCCCTTACCCAGAGGGGAGAGGGAGGATTACCCTGCTTTCCCAGCCCCTGGTCTTCTTCCTTCCCCAGGCTGGCCCAGGCAAGACCTAGGCTCTCCATCCCCCACTTCACCTCCCCCCAAATCCCTGTCAACTACACCACAGGAGGACGTGCCCTCTTCCCAAGCAATCCCTGCCCCCCTCACCCCCAGGACTTCTTCCTGATCCAAGCAGGTCTGAGCAAGACCTAAGCTCTCCATCCCCCACTACACCTCCCCTTGAACCCCCACAACTACCTCACAAGAGGATGAGCGTACCCAAGTAGCAATGACCATGGAACAACTTCCTACACTTGTGGGGAGTGAGGTTGAAATTGGATATAAGAAAGTGAGCTTCAAGGTAATGTATTCAAACATTGATGGGATTACCAATGAAGTAAGTGAACTGACAGAAAGGGCGCAAGAAGAAAAAATTGATGTAATAGGACTCACGGAAACAAAATTGTCAGGAGTCATAACAGATGCTGTGTTTCCTTACTATATAGTAAGGAAAGAAAGGGAAGGAAGAGGAGGTGGAGGAGTGGCCCTGCTGATAAGGAAAGACGGGAGTTTTGATGAGATGGAAATTCTGGGCTGTGACATGTTCAGAGATTACATAACAGAACCTATAACAATGGGTAGACCTAAGATAATAGTGGCAGTCATTTACAACCCTCCACTAAATGATAGAAGAACCAGACAGGAGTTTGATAGGAACAACATGGCAACCAATAATATATTAGAGAGAGCTGCTTCAGTTGCCTGCAGGAATGGCTCAAGACTCCTAATCATGGGCGATTTCAACCATGGAAAGATAGACTGGGAGAATGGAGACCCACATGGTGGTGCAGTTACATGGCGATCTAAACTCTTGGAAGTGGCAACAAGGAACGTTCTGAGCCAGCATGACAGGGAAACCCACAAGAGTGAGAGGCAACGATGAACCAGCTAGACTCGACCTGATATTCACCCTGAATGAGTCAGAAATAAGGGAAGTCAAAGTTGAATCCCCCATAGGAATGAGTGACCACAGTGTACTGACTTTTGAGTACTTGGTGGAGGTAGGGATAACCTATCCAAGGATGGGATCAGAGGGGAACAGACTAAATTACCGAAGAGGAAAATATGACGAGATGAGGAACTTCCTAAAGGGAATACCATGGGAAACAAAACTTGAGACAAGAATGTGCAGGACATGTTGGATTTTGACACCCAGAAGTGCCAGGAAGCTGCAGACAGGTTTATCCCGGTCCAAAAGGAGAAAAACGAAAAACAACAGGAAAAACCCATGGTTCAATCAGGAGTGCAAGGTAGTGAAACAACTGAGTAAAAGAACATGGAGAAACTACAGAAATAACTGATCACCGCAGAGCAGGGAGAGATACCAGAGGGCCAGAAATGAGTACCTTCGAGTGAGGAGGGAAGCAGAGAGACAGTATGAAAATGACATAGTGAGTAAAGCCAAGACCCAACCAAAGCTTCTCCACAGCCACATTAGGAGGAAAACAGCAGTGAAGGAACAAGTGAAGAAATGAAAAAAAGGGAAGAACAGATACACAGAGAATGACAAGGAGGTGTGTGAAGAACTCAACAAGAGATTCCAGGATGTCTTCACAATAGAACAAGAAGAAGCCCCTGCACTAAATGAGGAGGCAAACCAAGCAACCTTGGAGGAATTTGACCTCACCAGTGATGAGGTCAAATGGTGCCTGCTGGAGCTGGATGTGACAGGCTGTTGGGCCTGACAGAATCTCACCATGGATACTAAAGGAAGGTGCAGAACCACTAAGTGTGCACACCCTCTATGGTATATAACAGGTCACTGGAAACAGGAGACCTACCAGAAAGTTGGAAGACAGCTAACGTAGTCCCAATATACAAGAAGGGTGACAGGCAAGTGGCACTGAACTACAGGCCAGTTTCCCTAACTTGTATACCATGCAAGTGATGGAGAAGATCATGAGGAAAAGGCTCATAGAGCATCTGGAGGGAAACAGCTTTGTAACACACCACCAACATGGGTTCAGAGATGGTAAATCGTGCCTCACAGGCCTAATAGAATTCTATGACCAAGCAACACAAATTAGGCAGGAAAGAGAAGGGTGGGCAGACTGCATTTTCTTGGACTGTCAAGAAGCCTTTGACACAGTACCTCACAAAAGGCTGTTACAAACGTTGGAGCAGCAGGCAGGAATAAAAGGTAAGGTGCTCCTGTGGATAAGGGAGTATCTAAGCAATAGGAAACAGCGAATAAGGTGAGGGGGGAGGCATCAGAGTGGCGAGATGTCACCAGCGAAGTCCCACAGGGCTCGGTATTTGGACCCATTCTGTTTCTAATATATGTAAACGATCTTCCGGAGGGTATAGACTCGTTTCTCTCAATGTTTGCTGATGATGCAAAAATTATGAGAAGAATCAAGACGGATGAAGATAGACAGAGACTACAGGATGACCTGGAGAAACTGGAGGAATGGTCTAGAAAATGGCTGCTAAAGTTCAACTCAGGAAAGTGTAAGGTAATGAAATTAGGCGAAGAGAGCAGGAAGCTGAACACAAGGTACTCACCTAATTGTACTCACCTAATTGTGCTTGCGGGGGTTGAGCTTTGGCTCTTTGGTCCCGCCTCTCAACTGTCAATCAACTGGTGTACAGATTCCTGAGCCTACTGGGCTCTATCATATCTACATTTGAAACTGTATATGGAGTCAGCCTCCACCACATCACTTCCTAGTGCATTCCATTTATTAACTACTCTGACACTGAAAAAATTCTTTCTAACGTCTCTGTGGCTCATCTGGGTACTAAGTTTCCACCTGTGTCCCCTTGTTCGTGTCCCACCCGTGCTGAAGAGTTTGTCTTTGTCCACCCTGGACAGGTTTCATCTGGGAGGTGAAATCGTGCAAGAGTCAAATAGAGAGAATGATCTGGGGGTTGATATCACACCGAACCTGTCCCCAGAGGCCCACATCAAAAGGATATTATCAGCGGCATATGCTAGACTGGTCAACATAATAACTGCCTTTAGAAACTTGTGTAAGGAATCGTTCAAGACCCTGTATACCGCTTATGTCAGACAATCCTGGAATATGCAGCTCCAGCTTGGAGTCCATACCTAGTTAAACACAAGACAAAGTTAGAGAAGATTCACCGGTATGCCACCAGGCTCGTCCCGAAACTGAGAGGTATGAGCTACGAGGAAAGGCTGAATTAGCTGAACCTCACGTCCCTGGAAAACAGAAGAGTAAGGGGAGACATGATAACCACCTACAAAATTCTCAGGGGAATTGATAGTGTGGACAAAGATAAACTCTTCAGCACGGGTGGGACACCAACAAGGGGACACATGTGGAAACGGTGTTGTTTCTGCCTCGCTAGGGGGAAAATATCTGAGTGAGGTCAGACAAAAATTGTCCAAATGTAAAGAAGTAGCCCTGAACCATTTGCAGGAGACTCAGGGGGCCATGAAACAGCGGCATGATTACAAGTTTAAGGCCCGACTTCGGAAGTTTAACCCTGGGGACCTGGTAGTTGTGTTGAAACCCCGTCTGTGTCCCTCCATGTCCCACAAGTTCGAAGGGCCTTATGAGGTATTTATTCAGTTGGGAGATCTGTCTTACAAGATTAGAACCCTAGAGTCCCCTAAACAGTTAAGCATTGTTCATCTAAACTGCCTTAAACTTTATCAGGGACCTCGTCCGGTTCTATGTGCGGTCCAAAGTGGAACAGACAGTGTGGAGGGTTCCAGTGGGAAAATTGTAACTAATCTTGATTCTTATCTTTCTAGTGTGAGCGGGGAGACGCTGACTCATTTGCAAGAGACTGAGCAGCAGGAGATGCTGGAGCTGTTGGCCGAGTTCGACGAGCTGTTTGGGGAGATCCTATCCCAGAATTCACTGGTTTGCCATGATGTCCAACTCACTGACGCTACCCCTATTTGGAGGTAACCCTATCGGGTGAGCCCTGAGAAGCGCGCCCTCATCCAGAAGGAGGTCGACTTCCTCCTTCAGCATGGCCTCACCCACCGAAGTAGCAACTCCTGGTGCTCACCGTGTTTGCAAGTGCCTAAACCAGGAGGTACCTGGCGGTTGTGCTCGGATTACCGCAGCATCAACAAGGTCACTAAAGTTGATACATATCCCTTGCTTCTTTTGGAGGAGTGTATTGACCAGATTGGTTATAGCCGGTACTTGTCAAAAGTGGACTTATCCAAGGGGTATCATCAAATCCCCTTAATGCTCCGTGCCAGGGAGGTCACGGCGTTCATCACCCCTGATGGGATGTATGAGTATCTGGTTATGCCGTTTGGTCTGTGTAATGCACTGGCTACTATCCACAGAGATTGATGAACTCTGTGTTGGCTGGTATACCAAATTGTAGTGGCTACTTGGACGATATTGTATTATACAGCCCCACTTGGGAGGAGCATGTGATAGGATTACGAGGGTTATTAAGGGCCCTGAAGCGGGCGAATTTAACTATCAATATACATAAACGTTGTTTGGCCCAAGGAACCATTGTGTATCTGGGGCATGAGGTGGGGCAAGGTGGGGCCTCTCCAAGACAAAATTCAGGCTATTGTGGACTATCCAGTTTTAACGAGTAAGTGCAGAGGTTCATAGGTATGAGTGCGTACTACCGGAGGAACTGTAAAAACTACTCCATTGTGGCGGCACCTCTTGACTAATTTGTTAAAAAAAGCAGTCAAGTTCAAGTGGATCCAAGAGTGTTAAAACTCTTTTTTAGAGCCTAAAAGGAATCTTGTCATCTTCCCCAGTGTTGGCCAGCCCCCCAGTTTGATCAACCATATATACAGCATATTGATGTGTCTGATTTAGGTGCATGGGTCAGTATTGTTTCAGAAAGGGGGCAGATTTGGTCGATCATCCAGACCATCCAAAAAAACTGCCCGAAACGCTGCGCGTACTAGTGGCTTTACAAGATTGTAATTACCATATTATATATTCTCACATTCCCAATGTACCTTCTTGTATATGAATAAATAAATAAATAAAATAAATAAATAAATCCATTTTTCCAGGAAGTTCGATAAAGCCCAGAAGAACTATTCAGTGGTTGATACGGAAGTCTTGGCCTTAATTCTAGCATTGTTGTAAATTTGAGACGTACTGGCAGAGAAATAAAGTAGACGTGTATACAGACCACAACCCATTAGTATTCATGGAAAAGATGAAGTTAAACAATCAGCGAATTCTCAGGTGGTCTTTGTATATTCAAGAGTTTAACATTGTCATTCACCACATACCCGGGAAGGAAAATTTCATGGCCGATGCTTTGTCAAGGATATTTCTCCCCGAAGAAGTGGAAATCATTCCTGAATTACTAAATGTGGCTCCTTGAGGTATCCCATTAGTCTCTCAGCGGTAGAGGGCTGTTACGAATCTGTTATCTCATTTATATGAATAACTGATTTGTAACGTTTATTAGATTAGTAATTAGTAGATTATACCATTTTAGATGTAATAAAGATTGTAGTGTACTTAATTATCTATTATTGTTGTGTTGTGAGAGTATATTTATTGTGTCTTTGCTGTTTAGCATTTATTCATGTTGGATATGTGAGAAAGCGCACCAGTGCGGGCAAGGAGTCAGATGGTACTTTGGAGGTCTCGCTAGGCTTGACCGGATGTCGTGGGATTTAGGATACCAACCTTCTCGTTGAGTGAGAGGTATGAGTTGGTGTCTGGCTGTTCCTTGACCCCAAGCTGTGTTTGTGCGAGTCTGTACTCACCTAATGGTACTCACCTAATTGTGCTTGCGGGGGTTGAGCTTTGGCTCTTTGGTCCCGCCTCTCAACTGTCAATCAACTGGTGTACAGATTCCTGAGCCTACTGGGCTCTATCATATTTACATTTGAAACTGTGTATGGAGTCAGCCTCCACCACATGACTACCTAATGTTAATCATTTATTAACTACTCTGACACTGAAAAAATTCTTTCTAACGTCTGTGTGGCTCATCTGGGTACTACGTTTCCACATGTGTCCCCCTTGTTGGTGTCCCACCCGTGCTGAAAAGTTTATCTCTGTCCACACTATCAATTCCCCTGAGAATTTTGTAGGTGGTTATCATGTCTCCCCTTACTCTTCTGTTTTCCATGGACGTGAGGTTCAGCTAATTTAGCCTTTCCTCGTAGCTCATACCACTCAGTTCCGGGACGAGCCTGGTGGCATACCGGTGAATCTTCTCTAACTTTGTCTTGTGTTTAACTAGGTATGGACTCCAAGCTGGAGCTGCATATTCCAGGATTGTCTGACATAAGCGGTATACAGGGTCTTGAACGATTCCTTACACAAGTTTCTAAAGGCAGTTATTATGTTGACCAGTCTAGCATATGCCGCTGATAATATCCTTTTGATGTGGGCCTCTAGGGACAGGTTCGGTGTGATATCAACTCCAAGATCATTCTCTCTATTTGACTTTTGCACAATTTCACCTCCCAGATGATACCTGTCCAGGGTGGACAAAGACAAACTCTTCAGCACGGGTGGGACACGAACAAGGGGGCACAGGTGGAAACTTAGTACCCAGATGAGCCACAGAGACGTTAGAAAGAATTTTTTCAGTGTCAGAGTAGTTAATAAATGGAATGCACTAGGAAGCGATGTGGTGGAGGCTGACTCCATACACAGTTTCAAATGTTGATATGATAGAGCCCAGTAGGCTCAGGAATCTGTACACCAGTTGATTGACAGTTGAGAGGCGGGACCAAAGAGCCAAAGCTCAACCCCCGCAAGCACAATTAGGTGAGTACAATTAGGTGAGTACCTTGTGTTCAGCTTCCTGCTCCCTTCGCCTAATTTCATTACCTTACACTTTCCTGATTTGAACTTTAGCAGCCATTTTCTAGACCATTCCTCCAGTTTCTCCAGGTCATCCTGTAATCTCTGTCTATCTTCATCCGTCTTGATTCTTCTCATAATTTTTGCATCATCAGCAAACATTGAGAGAAACGAATCTATACCCTCCGGAAGATCGTTTACATATATTAGAAACAGGATGGGTCCAAGTACCGAGCCCTGTGGGACTCCGCTGGTGACATCTCGCCACTCTGATGCCTCCCCCCTCACCGTTATTCGCTGTTTCCTATTGCTTAGATACTCCCTTATCCACAGGAGCACCTTACCTTTTACTCCTGCCTGCTGCTCCAACGTTTGTAACAGCCTTTTGTGAGGTACTGTGTCAAAGGCTTTCTGACAGTCCAAGAAAATGCAGTCTGCACACCCTTCTCTTTCCTGCCTAATTTGTGTTGCTTGGTCATAGAATTCTATTAGGTCTGTGAGGCACGATTTACCATCTCTGAACCCATGTTGGTGGTGTGTTACAAAGCTGTTTCCCTCCAGATGCTCTATGAGCCCTTTCCTCGCAATCTTCTCCATCACTTGCATGGTATACAAGTTAGGGAAACTGGCCTGTAGTTCAGTGCCTCTTGCCTGTCACCCTTCTTGTATATTGGGACTACGTTAGCTATCTTACAACTTTCTGGTAGGTCTCCTGTTTCCAGTGACCTGTTATATACCATAGAGGGTGGCACACTTAGTACTTCTGCACCTTCCTTTAGTATCCATGGTGAGATTCTGTCATGCCCAACAGCCTTTGTCACATCCAGCTCCAGCAGGCACCTTTTGACCTCATCACTGGTGAGGTCAAATTCCTCCAAGGTTGCTTGGTTTGCCTCCTCATTTAGTGCAGGGGCTTCTCCTTGTTCTATTGTGAAGACATCCTGGAATCTCTTATTGAGTTCTTCACACACCTCCTTGTCATTCTCTGTGTATCTGTTCTCCCCTTTTTTCAATTTCTTCACTTGTTCCTTTACTGCTGTTTTCCTCCTAATGTGGCTGTGGAGCAGCTTTGGTTGGGTTTTGGCTTTACTCACTATGTCATTTTCATACTGTCTCTCTGCTTCCCTCCTCACTCTAAGGTACTCATTTCTGGCCCTCTGGTATCTCTCCCTGCTCTCCGGTGTTCTGGTATTTCTGTAGTTTCTCCATGTTCTTTTACTCAGTTGTTTCACTACCTTGCACTCCTGATTGAACCATGGGTTTTTCCTGTTGTTTTTCGTTTTTCTCCTTTTGGATCGGGATAAACCTGTCTGCAGCTTCCTGGCACTTCTGGGTGTCAAAATCCAACATGTCCTGCACATTCTTGTCTCAAGTTTTGTTTCCCATGGTATTCCCTTTAGGAAGTTCTCATCTCGTCATATTTTCCTCTTCGGTAATTTAGAGTCTGTTCCCCTCTGATCCCATCCTTGGATAGTTATCCCTACCTCCACCAAGTACTCAAAAGTCAGTAATCAACGAGAACATGCTACCAGTAAGAAGAGCAATCTGAGATATGCAAGGATACAAAAGGTATACTTCAGAGGGACATGACCAGAGCGAGATAGTAAGGGCAGCAGGTGCAAGGAAAAGGTGCAAGGGAGGGGAAGGGAGACAGGGAACCTCAGCCTCCAACCCAGCAATCCCAGAGGGGAGTGGGGAACCCCACTCCAGCAACCCAGGAACCCCAGAGGTGACTGCAACAGCCCAGCCCACCACCCACTAGGGCCCCCTAACCCACAGCACAAACCCTTCTTGCCCTGCACAATGCCCATCATATCACCCAAATCCTCCCTCTCCCCTTACCCAGAGGGGAGAGGGAGGATTACCCTGCTTTCCCAGCCCCTGGTCATCTTCCTTCCCCAGCAGGCCCAGGCAAGACCTAGGCCCCTCCTCCCCCACTTCACCTCCCCCCCAAATCCCTGTCAACTACACCACAGGAGGCGTGCCCTCTTCCCAAGCAATCCCTGCCCCCCTCACCCCCAGGACTTCTTCCTGATCCAAGCAGGTCTGAGCAAGACCTAAGCTCTCCATCCCCCACTACACCTCCCCTTGAACCCCCACAACTACCTCACAAGAGGATGAGCGTACCCAAGTAGCAATGACCATGGAACAACTTCCTACACTTGTGGGGAGTGAGGATGAAATTGGATATAAGAAAGTGAGCTTCAAGGTAATGTATTCAAACATTGATGGGATTACCAATGAAGTAAGTGAACTGACAGAAAGGGCGCAAGAAGAAAAAATTGGTGTAATAGGACTCAGGAAACAAAATTGTCAGGGGTCATAACAGATGCTGTGTTCCTACTATAGTAAGGAAAGAAAGGGAAGGAGAAGGAGGGGAGGAGTGGCCCTGTGATAAGGAAGGAGCTGGAGTTTTGATGAGATGGAATTCTGGGCTGTGGCGTTTCAAGATTACATAACAGAACCTATAACAATGGGTAGACCTAAGATAATAGTGGCAGTCATTTAACCCCTCCACTAAATGAAGAAGAACCAGCAGGAGTTTGATAGGAACAACATGGCAACCAATAATATATTAGAGAGAGCTGCTTCAGTTGCCTGCAGGAATGGCTCAAGCTCTTAATCCTGGGCGATTTCAACCATGGAAAGATAGACTGGGGAGATGGAGACCCACATGGTGGTGCAGTTACATGGCGATCTAAACTCTTGGAAGTGGAACAAGGAACGTTCTGAGCCAGCATGAACAGGGAAACCCACAAGAGTGAGAGGCAACGATGACCAGCTAGACTCGACTGATATTCCCCCTGAATGAGTCAGAAATAAGGGAAGTCAAAGTTGAATCCCCATAGGAATGAGTGACCACTGTG
>WNGS01003167.1:0-14079 GCA_020271785.1 Procambarus virginalis
TACTCTTCTGCTTCTCCTTCTACTCTTCGCCGTCTTGATGCTTTGCACCATACTGGGTTGCGTCTCAGCTCTGGTGCCTTTCGTTCGACTCCCGCCCTCAGTTTGTATGTTGACACTGGCTTTCTCTCTCTCCAGGACCGCCGTGACCGCTACTGTCTTCGTTATCTTGCGCGGTCCTTACAGCATCCTTCCTCTCGCCTCTGTCGTGCTTTGACTTTTCCTCCTCCTGTAGCTCCTGTTCCTCTTCATTGTCTCCCACTTTCTGTCCGGTTGTCTCGCTTGCAGGATTCTCTTTCTGTTCGTCTTTCTAATGTTTCTCCTCGTATTGTTCCTTCCTTGCCTCCGTGGAGAGTCCCCCTTCCCAAGTTTTGTACGTCCTTGACTTGTATTACTAAAGCCTTTACCCCTCCTACAGTTCTGAAAAGCCTCTTCCTTGAGCACTTTTCTTCGCACTCCCGCTCTATTTCCATCTTTACCGATGGGTCTAAGTCTGCGGACGGTGTGGGCTACTGTTGTTTTTCCTGACCGTACTTATATGTGTCGCCTCCCTTCGGAGGCTAGCGTCTTTACGGCGGAACTTTATGCTATTCTCTATGCTCTCCGTCTCTTGCTTTCTCATTCTCATTCCTCCTTTGTGGTTGTCGTTGACTCTCGTAGTGCCCTAATGGCTCTTGGGTCCTTTAATCCTGTCCACCCAGTGGTCATCGAGATTCAGCAATGGCTGTTTCTTATTTCTAGTAAGTTTAAATCGGTAGAGTTTTGCTGGGTTCCCAGCCATATTGGTGTTTCTTTGAATGAGCGTGCAGACGCTGCCGCTAAGGAAGCCATCCGTTCTTGTCCCATCTCCCGTAAAGGTCTTCCTTATTCTGACTTTTATCCGGTTATTCGTTCCTCTATCCTTGTCCGTTGGCAGAGTTGTTGGTCCTCTGTGGTTAGTAACAAACTGCGTACTCTCAAACGTAGTGTGTCCCCGTGGCCTTCCTCCTACCACCGTAACCGGCGGTGGGAAACTGCTTTAGCACGCTGCGGGTTGGCCATACTTGCTTAACCCACGGTCACTTAATGGAGCGCCGCCCTGCTCCTTGTTGTCCGAATTGCGTTGTCCCTCTTACAGTTATGCATATCCTTGTTGAATGTCCTGCCTTCCAGGACGAGCGTGTGTCTTGCTTTCCGACCGTCCCTCGCGGTCACTTGTCCCTCGATAGAATTCTAGGTGAATCGGATACTTTTGATATCGTTCGCCTTATGCGTTTTTGTTCTCGTATTGGCTTTCTTAGTAATATTTAGCGCCCTCTGATTATTTCGCACTTTGATGGTGCTACATAGCCTTCCCGGTTTGGTGCCTTCTTTTGATAATTACATTACATTCTGGATTTGTGCTCATGGGTTCTGTTACAACCTTCAATGAAGCTTTTAAGGTCAGGATTGGCATTACAATTCAGCGTTTTAAATACATATAATACACATGAGAGGATGTGTAGTGCCTTAATATCTAACATATTCAGAGATTTGAGTAGGGGTACCGAGTGCTGTCTGGGGCCCGAGTTAGATATTATTCTAATAGTAGCTTTGTGTTGAGTAATTAGAAGATGTAAATGATTTTGTGTAGTAGAACCCCAAGCACAAATACCATAATTGAGGTAAGGATAGATGAGAGAGTAATAGAACGTCACCAGGGCTGGGCGAGGTACATAATATCTGATTTTGTAAAGAATGCCAACAGTTTTTTTTAACTTTCTTAGATATATTTAGAATGTATCCCTGGAAATTCAGCTTGTGGTCAATGAGAACGCCAAGGAATTTGCCATCTATTTTGTTACAAATTTGGGGATTATTTATCCTGAGATTTATTTGATTTTGATGTTGATATGTTGGGTGGGAGAAATTGAATTATTCACAGAAACATACTGGAGCCTGTCAGTAAGGTAAGATTTGAGGTATTGCAGGGAGTGACCTCTGACTCCATAATGATGTAATTTAAGAAGAAGGTTTTGGTGGTTGACAGTGTCAAAAGCCTTATGCAGGTCCACAAATAACCCAACAAGGAACTCATTTTTATCAAGAGCTGCATGTATCAAGTTAATCATACTACTAAGTGCATCGTTAGTGCTTTTTTTGGGGTCTGAAGTCATATTGACAAGAGCTAAGTATATTGTGTTTGGCTAGATAAGATTAAAACTGCTTGTAGATTAGTTTTTCAAATATTTTTGACAAGTTTGGCAGGATTGATATAGGTCTGTAGTTGTTACATCAGTGAGATCACCACATTTGTGGACAGGGGTTACTCTTGCTTTTTTTTAGAATACCTAGAAAGGTTTGGAGTTCAAGTTTTATTTATTTATTTATATACAAGAAGGTACATTGGGTTTGTGAGAATACATAGCATAGTACAGTATTTACAATCTTGTAAAGCCACTAGTACGCGCAGCTTGACTTGTTGAAGAGCAATGCAATAGCAGGGGCTAAAGATTTGGAGGCTTATTTTTGTAAAATAAACTTGGTATCTCCTCAAGGGCACTAGACTTGGTTTTAAGGGAAAGGATTATCTCATTAACATCAGTGGAATTTGCAGGCGTTAGGTACAGAGACTGTGGATAGTTACCTGTAAGATAGTCCTGAACATCAGTACTGGAAGATGGAATATCATTTGCAAGGATTACCCCAATAGAAGAGAAGAACCTATTGAACTCAATAGCAGTATCAGAGGCTGTAAGCCGACCATCGTTATTGGACAGGAGTATTGGTTTATTTAAAATCTAATTTTGATCCCAATATTTGTGAAATTGTGCTCCATGTTTTCTTAATGTTGCCCTTTGTTTGGGTAAATTTATCTTCGTAGTATTTAGTTTTGGCTCTTCTAATTATTTTAGATAGCAATGACGAGTAATTCTTTGAAAACTCTTTGGAGACGATTCCTAACCTATACTTCTTCTCAAGGTCATGTTTTTTATTAATGGATTTAAGTATTCCCTTTGTAAGCCAAAGATTGTTAAGCCTTTTAGTTGTAACTTGTTTCGTCAGCATAGGACAGTGGGTGGTATAAAGGCTGAGAGTTTTTTGAAGAAAAGATTGCTCTGCTAGGTTGATATCCCCTATGTTACCTAATTCGGACTCCCAGTTGACATTAGCAGCAGCAGCTATAAAATTGCCTATAGCAGTTTCATTGTGCAGCCTAAAGCTTATCTCCCTTGACTCTAGAGGTGGTTTGTTTATGTTAGGAGAATTGTGGGGTATTGGTCTGTAGTGCTAACGATGATTATCCCTGAAGTAAGCAGAGAGGTTATGTTGGTCCAGATGTGATTAAGAGCCGTGGCAGTACTATCAGTGATTCCAGTAGGTCTAGTGATTAAGGGTATGAGGAAGCAGGAATTCATACAGTTGAGGAAGCTGGCAGCAGTAGGGTTTTCAGGCTCGCAGAGGTCAATATTAAGGTCCCCTGCGATAATTAGATGGTTTTTGTTCAGTCTGTTATCTAGTGTTAGATTTCTAAGGTTAGAGTTGAATTCGGACACATCAGTGTTAGGAATTCTATAGACTGCTCCCACAGTCAGGACAGACTCAGCACCCTTGACTCTGAAACTGGCGACGATATACTCCCCCCCACAGTAGTCTCTAGTTCTAATTACTTTTAAGCATGTTAGTTCTTGGTGGTAGTAAAGAGCAGTACCACCACCTCTCTGAATTGGTCGGCAGTTGTGAATTGCTGAGTAGTTAGGCAGGTTAAAGAGTTGAGTAGTATCCTCTTTTAACCACGTTTCAGTAAGGATAATAAAAGAGAATTTGTTGTCAATAGTTTCAATCAAGACACTAACATCATCGAAATGTTTGCTTAGAGATCTTACATTCAAGTTAATTACAGAGATATTGTGTTTATGTGTTAATACATTGTTTACATCATGTGCTGTAAAATATCTGCAATTTTGATCATTAAAGTGATGATTGTCATAGATAGTGGATAAGAGGTTTAGTTCTGGGTCTATACTTGTTTGAATAAGAAGGCTGGTTGTAGGAAAACAAGGCAAGAATGGCAATTACAAAATAAAATTTTGATATAAAAGGGGGAAAAAATCAAAATATAAACAAGACTATACAAGACAAACACAAAATGAACAAAAAAGGAAAAATGAGGTAGATTGCTTACAAGTACTCTCGGGTACAGTGTAAGTAATAATTTGCATTTTGAGACACAGGCAAAGCCAGGGGTACATTGGAGTAAAGGAGTATGGTAAGGCTAGGCAACATAGGTAATAAATGAAAGCAAAGAAAAAAAGTTGAATAATAAACATTGGCAAATTTAATCTAATGATTATTAACTATAAATAGTTTAGTTATGATCCTATAATTAATAAGAACTAAAGAAAAATATTAATGCACTCAATTAATTAAGTCCAATAAATGACTAATATAAATTATATTAAAAATTAATTTTAAAAAGTGTAACAAAGAGACTTTGGATACCTAGCCCGCACTAGGTGACAAGGGGGTTAAATATGTTGACTCGACGTTGCGGACCGCAACGTCGTCGTCCCTTCACCTTCTAGTGTGTGGTCTGCTCAGCGTTATGAGTGGATATCATACCGGTACAAATTAACGTGAGTACTCAAATATTATTTATCTGTATTTTCGTACGTGCAAATTCCTTGTGTTGAATTATTCAGCCGACCGGTGTTCGTTCTCTATAGTTCCTTTACGGGACCGAGTTCGATTCCCAAAGGAAGCACAATAGGTAAAGACCTCTACAGCTGTTCTGTGTGACCACTGTAGCTGGACTTTAAGTGTGTTTGTCATCTTACACTTCAGTTACCCACATTTAGCGACTTTTGCGACTTAGTGTCATTGTGTGTTTAATTGTGGTTAGTGTGGTTTCAATATTACACCATCACTGTATGTTAACCCATTTCCATGCCGTTCTGTCAGTACTTCTAGGAGACATGCTGTAATATCAAGTAAAGTCATATTTGTGCTTGACTGCAGAGCAGAGTCTGCTTGACTCTGTTGTTGTGTCGTCCCAAGATATTCCTGTAGAACGTGAAGGTGAAAAGTGTATTGAAATAGTTCATGCTCTCATAAAAGACGAATTGCGTGTCACTATAATTAAAACAGACATTATTGCTGCCTACAGAGTAGGCAAAAAGAATCCCTCAGAACTAAACCGGCGAAAAATTCACCTCAAGCTAGCTTCCTAGTCCATAAAATCGCATCTTGTCCGGACAGCTGCATCCCAACGAAAAGGAATCTACATCAACGAGTGCTTGACTAGAAAAAGACAGCACCTCCTCCACCGCCTGCGTCAAATCCGTAAACAAAACCCAGCTGCGATTCATCAGTGCTTCGTTAGAGATGGCATGATTAAAGCGAAAAAAACTCAGAAGGTAAAATGTTTACAATTGCTAATGAGGATAACCTCAACACTTTCCTCTCCCAATGTGGTTTGTCTCACCTTAGTATCTCTCTCAATGAGTCAACATATTTAACCCCCTTGTCACCTAGTGCGGGCTAGGTATCCAAAGTCTCTTTGTTACACTTTTTAAAATTAATTTTTAATATAATTTATATTAGTCATTTATTGGACTTAATTAATTGAGTGCATTAATATTTTTCTTTAGTTCTTATTAATTATAGGATCATAACTAAACTATTTATAGTTAATAATCATTAGATTAAATTTGCCAATGTTTATTATTCAACTTTTTTTCTTTGCTTTCATTTATTACCTATGTTGCCTAGCCTTACCATACTCCTTTACTCCAATGTACCCCTGGCTTTGCCTGTGTCTCAAAATGCAAATTATTACCTACACTGTACCTGAGAGTACTTGTAAGCAATCTACCTCATTTTTCTTTTTTTGTTCATTTTGTGTTTGTCTTGTATAGTCTTGTTTATATTTTGATTTTTCCCCCTTTTATATCAAAATTTTATTTTGTAATTGCCATTCTTGCCTTGTTTTCGTACAACCAGCCTTCTTATTCAAACAAGTATAGACCCAGAACTAAACCTCTTATCCACTATCTATGACAATCATCACTTTAATGATCAAAATTGCAGATATTTTACAGCACATGATGTAAACAATGTATTAACACATAAACACAATATCTCTGTAATTAACTTGAATGTAAGATCTCTAAGCAAACACTTCGATGATGTTAGTGTCTTGATTGAAACTATTGACAACAAATTCTCTTTTATTATCCTTACTGAAACGTGGTTAAAAGAGGATACTACTCAACTCTTTAACCTGCCTAACTACTCAGCAATTCACAACTGCCGACCAATTCAGAGAGGTGGTGGTACTGCTCTTTACTACCACCAAGAACTAACATGCTTAAAAGTAATTAGAACTAGAGACTACTGTGGGGGGGAGTATATCGTCGCCAGTTTCAGAGTCAAGGGTGCTGAGTCTGTCCTGACTGTGGGAGCAGTCTATAGAATTCCTAACACTGATGTGTCCGAATTCAACTCTAACCTTAGAAATCTAACACTAGATAACAGACTGAACAAAAACCATCTAATTATCGCAGGGGACCTTAATATTGACCTCTGCGAGCCTGAAAACCCTACTGCTGCCAGCTTCCTCAACTGTATGAATTCCTGCTTCCTCATACCCTTAATCACTAGACCTACTGGAATCACTGATAGTACTGCCACGGCTCTTGATCACATCTGGACCAACATAACCTCTCTGCTTACTTCAGGGATAATCATCGTTAGCACTACAGACCATTACCCCACAATTCTCCTAACATAAACAAACCACCTCTAGAGTCAAGGGAGATAAGCTTTAGGCTGCACAATGAAACTGCTATAGGCAATTTTATAGCTGCTGCTGCTAATGTCAACTGGGAGTCCGAATTAGGTAACATAGGGGATATCAACCTAGCAGAGCAATCTTTTCTTCAAAAAACTCTCAGCCTTTATACCACCCACTGTCCTATGCTGACGAAACAAGTTACAATTAAAAGGCTTAACAATCTTTGGCTTACAAAGGGAATACTTAAATCCATTAATAAAAAAACATGACCTTGAGAAGAAGTATAGGTTAGGAATCGTCTCCAAAGAGTTTTCAAAGAATTACTCGTCATTGCTATCTAAAATAATTAGAAGAGCCAAAACTAAATACTACGAAGATAAATTTACCCAAACAAAGGGCAACATTAAGAAAACATGGAGCACAATTTCACAAATATTGGGATCAAAATTAGATTTTAAATAACAAACCAATACTCCTGTCCAATAACGATGGTCGGCTTACAGCCTCTGATACTGCTATTGAGTTCAATAGGTTCTTCTCTTCTATTGGGGTAATCCTTGCAAATGATATTCCATCTTCCAGTACTGATGTTCAGGACTATCTTACAGGTAACTATCCACAGTCTCTGTACCTAACGCCTGCAAATTCCACTGATGTTAATGAGATAATCCTTTCCCTTAAAACCAAGTCTAGTGCCCTTGAGGAGATACCAAGTTTATTTTACAAAAATAAGCCTCCAAATCTTTAGCCCCTGCTATTGCATTGCTCTTCAACAAGTCAAGCTGCGCGTACTAGTGGCTTTACAAGATTGTAAATACTGTACTATGCTATGTATTCTCACAAACCCAATGTACCTTCTTGTATATAAATAAATAAATAAAACTTGAACTCCAAACCTTTCTAGGTATTCTAAAAAAAAGCGAGAGTAACCCCTGTCCACAAATGTGGTGACCTCACTGATGTAACAACTACAGACCTATATCAATCCTGCCAAACTTGTCAAAAATATTTGAAAAACTAATCTACAAGCAGTTTTAATCTTATCTAGCCAAACACAATATACTTAGCTCTTGTCAATATGACTTCAGACCCCAAAAAAGCACTAACGATGCGCTTAGTAGTATGATTAACTTGATACATGAAGCTCTTGATAAAAATGAGTTCCTTTTTGGGTTATTTGTGGACCTGCATAAGGCTTTTGACACTGTCAACCACCAAAACCTTCTTCTTAAATTACATCATTATGGAGTCAGAGGTCACTCCCTGCAATACCTCAAATCTTACCTTACTGACAGGCTCCAGTATGTTTCTGTGAATAATTCAATTTCTCCCACCCAACCCATCAACATCAAAATCAAATAAATCTCAGGATAAATAATCCCCAAATTTGTAACAAAATAGATGGCAAATTCCTTGGCGTTCTCATTGACCACAAGCTGAATTTCCAGGGACACATTCTAAATATATCTAAGAAAGTTAAAAAAAACTGTTGGTATTCTTTCTAAAATCAGATATTATGTACCTCGCCCTGCCCTGGTGACGTTCTATTACTCTCTCATCTATCCTTACCTCAATTATGGTATTTGTTCTTGGGGTTCTACTACACAAAATCATTTACATCTTCTAATTACTCAACACAAAGCTACTATTAGAATAATATCTAACTCGGGCCCCAGACAGCACTCGGTACCCCTACTCAAATCTCTGAATATGTTAGATATTAAGGCACTACACATCCTCTCATGTGTATTATATGTATTTAAAACGCTGAATTGTAATGCCAATCCTGACCTTAAAAGCTTCATTGAAGGTTGTAACAGAACCCATGAGCACAAATCCAGAAACAAATACCTTTTTTGATATTGGAAGAGTACGGCTTAATCAAACTAGAAATGCTCTTCAAATCAAGAGACCCAGAATGTGGAATGACCTTCCCAATCATATTAAAGACTGTACCTCTCTCAACTAGTTTAAGATAAAAACTTAGCACTACCTAATTAACTCCCTGTAACCTACCTTACCCCTATAATGTCAACCCAAGTCTGTTATTTTGAACAATGGTGTCTGTCGACCAAATTGTATTTTTGCTGTTTTTCTGCCATGTTCCCCCCTTTTTATTTTAATATTTTTCTCAACACATTTTATACTTTAATCTCAATTAGTATTAAGGTTTTGTCTTTAGTGTTTTTCCTGCCCGAAACGCTTTGCGTAATAGTGGCTTTAGGCATTGTATGTACTAGCTCTATCTATAAATTCATCAATATTTGTATCACCCCTTGTATGTATGTACTTTACGTGAATAAACATTTGAATTTTAATTTTTTTATTGATATGTGTGTTGTATTCATTAGCGTATCTATTATGTTAGGTGGTCTCTGTGACCCTGTGTATTGTGATTTAGTGTAACTATTGTCGGTCTCTGTGACCCGTATTGTTATGACAGTGTCAGTATTGCGTATTGTTGCATTGGTCTCAGTGACCCTGTACAGTATATTCTGTGTTCAGTATCTCGAGACGTCAGTTTAACAATGCGTTCAGTATCTCAAGACGTCAGTGTAATTTGTATTCATTATCTCGAGACGTCAGTGTAACTTTGTGTTCAGTATCTCGAGACGTCAGTTTAACTCCGTGTTCAGCATCTCGAGATGTCAGTGTAATTTGTGTTCAGTATCTCGATACGTCAGTTTAACTTGTGTTTAGTATCTCCAGACGTCAGTGTAACTTGTGTTCAGTATCTCGATACGTCAGTTTAACTTGTGTTCAGTATCTCCAGACGTCAGTGTAACTTGTTGTTTAGTTACTTGAGTAATCAGTATGCTTTGTGTTTATCTACTCTTGAGATGTCAGTATACTTTGCTTTTGTTTAATCTTGTGAAGTCAGTATACGTTGCTTTTGTTTAATCTTGAGAAGTCAGTATACTTTGCTTTTGTTTAATCTTGTCAGTATACTTTGCTTTTGTTTAATCTTGAGAAGTCAGTATACTTTGCTTTTGTTTAATCGTAAGTGATCTTAAGTGATCAGTGTACTTTGTGTATACTATTCTTGATGTGGAAAAACCTGCTGGGATTGATATAAGAGCCCTGGAAACACAAACCGAAACTGTCTCTATTTTCCGCTTGTTACAACTTGTAATAAAGTTGTTACATCTTGGCTTAACGTGTTTATGACATATTAGAACGTTGTTACAACTTGCTATATTTGTTGTTATAACTGGTTAGGAGGTGTTAAAACTGGTTCGAACGTTGTACCAACGTTGTAGTTTCGGTGTGTTTGCCGGGAGGAGACTACCAGAGACTTGTACTGAACTAAATTAAAATTTTACTGTCTGCAAATTAATTCAACTAAAATCTCTAGCTAGGGTTGTAAATTCTAGCTCCTCTTTTTCTAATGACAGATTGTGGGCTGTAAGGAGCAGGTGGGGTGAGTGAATTAGTTGATAGGTTGATTGAAGATCCACATCCACCTGCCAACAGGTATCTCACATCAGCTTGTATTTTATACAAGGATAAGATTTAATAAATTCAGTTATTTGACTGAACACTGGCTCTGTTTAAATCAGAGATTTAAACATACACAGTCTAGCCTAGCACCATAACTATTAACAGCCAATACACATATACTATAAACAATTTAAATAGTAAATTGTAAAAGTATGATAAATGACCTGAATGTAGTCAAAGTACTGTTACTAAGTACTAAAATTATATTCAATTAAATGAACTTACATGATTACTTAAAAATAACTAAGCAAGCAATTGTTAACTTAATTTATATATTCAAGTATATATGCAATGTATTTATGTTCAATGTATATGATTAAGTACAGTCAGCTTGACTGAATCTCTTCCAACTAAGGACACTCATGAGTTTTTGTTTATAATTTATTGTAACAACTTTTCTGACAGTGGACACTCATGAGGTTTAGTGCTGGATAAGACTCTGCTGTACCACTATTAATAAACTTACAGAAATATGAGGCGTTGCCTCGCTTTATTACCGACAATCAGACTTATAGGATATTAAAGTTATACAAGCATACAATTGGCCAATTAATACGCTACTGTAATAACATTCAATAAACTTATCTGAAGCCGGGTGCCTGTCTGACAAGTGTGCCAGACTGAATAACTCTCTTGTAGCGAGTTTAGGCACGATATTTTATTTCACAGTGTTGCTGTATGATGTACTAGTAGCGTTGCTACTTATTTTAACTGCGTTGCAGAAGATAGTTGATGGTGAAGGTGGAGCCAAGTCACTGTGTGCTCCACTCTACACTTAGATATAAATGTTCTAGGAATATTCCTTTGTAGATATTTGTCCAGGTACTCCCCCAGTTCTAGAGAGTGTTCACTGGTGATAATGATATTAGATAAGGTGTCCTTGAGCTGGTAATGTTGCTAAGGATCCGTCACGTGTTCACAGTTGTCAACAAAAGCGCAGTGCCCCAGGGTGTCGTGCACACTTCTTGTTCCCGAGATGCCCCTCCCTCTCTCTTGAGAGGTAGCTTACAATGAATATTGATTGATTATTTTTTCAGTCTAGACTTATGATTGAGATAAGATGTGATTATAATAAAATTAGATATAGGATTTAAAGATCATAAGTAGTACTTGATAATACCACTGATTCTTATTAAGGTTTTGATTTTACCTCTACCGGATATTGCATCAGTGTTCCAATAGATTTTTAATTAACAATCCTTCTAGAACAGGGGTCTCCAAACTATGGCCCGCGGGCCACATCCGGCCCGCCACATAATTTCATCCGGCCCGCCAAACAAATCCCTGTGTGGTGGCCTTGAAAAAATAATTATCGTACGAATGGCATCGCAGAATTATTCAAAGCTGGGGCTGCTGACTGGTGGCGCTCAGCCCAAGTCAGTTTTCCTCTCTCTCGATAGTGTGACGCACAGATACTAGTACTGGTAGGTATGTGTTGTGCATTACAACCAATCAGTTGTGTATAACTGTATATTGTGGGGATGGAGGGCGAGTGGGGCTTCGCTGCTTCTGTTTCAGGGAGCACAAACACTGTACAATATTCTTTTCTCTGTACTTTGACAATACCTTTATCTTAGTTATACAAAATAGCAATAATACTATTGTAGCCAAAAATATTGCATGTTTAAAATAGTTAAAATGGTAACCATTAAGTTTATCAACGAAAGCTGTTGCCATAATATTTACCACTTTATAATATATGCTATGCTTTTTAACACCACATACAAGCTGTTTTTTTCCTGTAGAATTTATTTCATTTATTTTACCCTTATGTTTTCAGATATGGAAAAGATAAAGAAAAGAAAAGTGGACAGTGAGTGCCGTCAGTTCAATGACGAATGGAAGATAAAGTACTTTTTGTGATTGCAAATGATAAAGCTTTATGCCTCATATGTAGAGACAGTGTTGCTGTTCTGAAGGAATACAATATTCGTCGGCACTATGAATCTAAACATGGCTCAAGTTATTCTCACATCACAGGAGCAGAACGCACTAAAAAGTTTGAATCATTTCAGCACAGTCTGCATTCTCAACAAGCTGTTTTCAGTAAGAAAAAATCTGAAAATGAAACTTCAACTAGAGCCAGTTACAAAGTTGCCTATGTGTTGGCCAAAAAAGGAAAACCTTTCACTGAGGGTAGTATCATAAAAGAGTGTATAGTGGAAGCAGCAGGAGAGGTATGTCCAGAAAAAGTAAACCTCTTCAAAATGATAAGTCTTGGGTCAAATACTGTTGCTCGTAGAATTGAAGGTTTAGGAGGCGACATAATTCGGCAAATAAGGAAAAAACAAAAGATTTTGTTGGTATTCTCTTGCGTTGGATGAATCAACTGATGTGTGTGATACTTCTCAGCTCTTAGTATTCATTCGTGGTGTTGATAGTGAATTTAATGTGACCCAAGAATTAGCATCAGTTCACAGCATGCACACCACAACAACTGGAGAGGACATTTTCAATGAAGTAAGAAAACTATGACAGAATATAACCTGGAATGGAAACAAGTGCAGTGTGTGACAATTGATGGAGGAAAAATATGTCTGGGACAAAGAAGGGTTTGGTTGGGCAAATTACAACAGCTTGTGAGGTTGGAGGATTCTCAAAACCCATTTTTTTGCATTGCCTTATCCATCAACAAGCATTGTGCCTAAAATATGTTGATATGTCTTGTGTCATGAAACCTGTTGTTTCTGTGGTTAATTTCATTAGATCTCATGCACTCAACCATCGCCAGTTCCGTGATTTCTTGAAAGAAATTGATGCGGAGTTTGTTGACTTGCCTTATTATACAGCAGTTAGATGGCTTAGTTGTGGAAAGGTTTTGCTGCATTTCTTTGAGCTCAGATTAGAAATTGATTTATTTCTCACAGAGAAAAATAAACCTCAGCCATTATTATCAGAATGTGAATGGATTTGGAAATTGGCATTTTTTGCAGATATGACAGGTCATATGAATAACTTGAATCTGAAATTGCAAGGCAAAACAAATTTGATCAGTGACTACTTTGTTCATGTCAAGGCATTCAGAGCAAAACTTGCGCTACTTGAAGGCCAGGTGAAGGTTAAGAATTTTGCTCATTTTCCATGTTGTGAAAAATTTCATGCAGAAAGTAAAGTTGAATTTCCTTTTTCATTTGCAAATGAAATAATTTCAGATTTGAAAAAACAGTTTCAGAAGCGATTTGCTGACCTTGATGCCAAAGCAAATGAAATCAGGCTCTTTCATAATCCATTTGACTGCAATGCTGAAAATCTTCCAACTCAATTTCAAATGGAAATTATTGATCTCCAGGCAGATGACAGACTGAAAGATAAGTATAGAGAAGGAAATCTGATTGAGTTTTATAAATGCCTGCAGCCAGATCAGTTTCCAAATTTGATAAAGTTTGCTTGTAGTTTTGTGTCCATTTTTGGTTCAACATACTTGTGTGAACAAACATTTTCCAAAATGAAGTATGTGAAATCTAACTATCGAGCAAATTTGTCTGATGATCACTTGAAATCAATTCTTACAATTGGCTCATCTAATCTGGAACCTGATTTTAATGAAATTTTGAAGTCAAAACGACAGTATCATTCGTCACACTAATTTGGTTGCATAAAACTAAAGGCAGGAATCTATTTAGTTTACCCTAATTTTTCCCAAAAGATATGTTTTAATTTTCCATGTTTATACTTTAATATTTGAGGAAATTAAATTACTGGCACTGATTTGTTTTTTGTTTTTCTTTCATTTTTTATTCCTTCGGCCCATAAATATGGGAAATATATAATGTGGCCCTTACATTGAAATTTGGAGATCCCTGTTCTAGAAGCTTCTGGATCCTTGA
>WNGS01003167.1:18857-34547 GCA_020271785.1 Procambarus virginalis
TGAAGATGTCCACGGTTGTTCCTGTAATATTTCTGATGCTTGCTGGTAGGACGTTGAACAACCGTGGACCTCTGATGTTCATGCAGTGTTTTCTGATTGTGGTTCTATTCTGCATTTTCTTACATGTCGTTCACTCCAGTAGGTTGTTATTTTACTGTGCAGATTTGGGACCTGTCCCTCTAGTATTTTCCATGTGTATATTATTTGATATCTCTCTCGTCTCCGTTCTAGTGAGTACATTTAGAGAGCTTTGAGACGATCCCAATAATTTAGGTGCTTTATCTCGTCTATGCGTGCCGTATATGTTCTCTGTACTCCCTCAATTTCAGCAATCTCTCCTGCTCTGAAGGGGGAAGTGAGTACCGAGCAGTACTCAAGACGGGACAACACAAGTGATTTGAAGAGTACAACCATTGTGATGGGATCTCTGGACTTGAAGGTTCTCCTAATCCATCCTATCATTTTTCTGGCTGACGCAATACTTGTTTGGTTATGCTCTCCAAACGTTAGGTCGTTGACATCATTATTCCCAAATCCTTGACATGCTGGGGTAGTAGGACCAGCACCTACTACCAGCCAGTAGGTAGTAGGACTTGGGGTAGTAGAGCCATTTATTATGCACCACCCCATACCCATCTGTGGGCGGTATTGGAAAGGGTTACAGAGGCACATAATGGGCATAATGGCCTGGTTACAGAGCACATAATGGTAGTAGAACCCCAAGCACAAATCCCATAGTTGAAATAAGGATAGATGAGAGAGTAATAGTGTCACCAGGGCAGGGCGAGGTACATAATATCTGATCTTAGAAAGAATGCCAACAGTTTTTTAAACTTTTTTTTTATATATTTAGAATGTGTCCCTGGAAATTCAGCTTGCGGTCAATGAGAACGCCAAGAATTTGCCGTCTACTTTGCTACAAATTTGGGTATTGTTAATCCTAAGAATTATTTTATTTGGGATTTATTGCCAAACAAAATATAGAAAGTTTTGTCTATATTGAGGGTGAGTTTGTTCATCACAGCCAGTGATGGACTTTATTTAGCTCAGTATTCACTGTGACATTTAGAGCAATGGGGTCAGGACTAGAGTAAAAGAAGGTCGTGTCGTCAGCAAATAGAATTGGTTTGAGATGTTGGAGGCATTTGGGAGGTCATTAATGTAGATGAGAAAGAGGAGAGGGCCAAGTATGCTGCCCTGGGGAACACCAGTGTTTTGATGGGTAGGGTGAGAGAAATTGAATATTCACAGAAACATATTGGAGCCTGTCAGTAAGGTAAGACTTAAGGTACTGTAGGGAGTGACCTCTGACTCCATAATGTTGTAATTTAAGAAGAAGGTTTTGGTGGTTGAGAGTGTCAAAAGCTTTACACAGGTCCACAAATAACTCAATAGGGAACTCATTTTTATCAAGAGCTGTATGTAGCAAGTTAATCGTACAAATAAGTGCATCGTTAGTGCTTTTTGGGTCTGAAGCCATATTGACAAGAGCTAAGTATATTGTGTTTGGCTAAATAAGAGTAAAGCTGCTTGTAGATAAGTTTTTCAAATATTTTAAACAAGTTTGGCAGAATTGATATAGGTCTGAAGTTGTTAACATCAGTGGGACCACCACATTGTGGACAGGGGTTACTCTCGCTTTTTTTTTTAGAATATCTGGAAAGGTTTGGAGTTCAAGTGACTTGTTGAAGAGCAATGCAATGGCAAGAGCTAAAAATCTGGAGGCTTTTTTGTAAATAAGAGTTGGTATCTCATCAAGGGCACTAGACTTGGTTGTAAGGGAAAGGTTTGTCAGTAACATCAGTGGCATTACAGGCATTAGGTACAGAGACTGTGGATAGTTACCTGTAAGATAGTCCTGAATATTAGTACTGGAAGATGGAATATCATTTGCAAGGGATGAACCAATGGAAGAGAAGAAGCTATTGAACTCAAGTGCAGTGTCAGAGGCTGAAAGCAGACATCATTATTTGACAGAGTGTTGGTTTGTTATTAAAATCTTCTTTGATCCCAATATTTGTGAAATTGTGCTCTATGTTTCTTAATGTTGCCCTTTGTGTGGGTAAATTATCTTCGTAGTATTTACCCCCTTCCCTGTTCAGCCTGTTGATGCCGTGAGGGGGGCTTAGTGGGCGGCTGCCAGAGTGTGATGCTCCTTGGGACAGTCCTCTGTCCTTTTGTGGCCTTGTGCTCCTGCTGCTGTCCTCTCTAATTATGCTGAACGCCTTTTCCTTTCCTTCTATTTCGTTTTTCTCCCCTCTCTTCCTATCTGCTTGTCATTTCCTGCCGACCTTTTGCTTGTTTTGTTTATTCCTTTGGACTTCTTCTATTTTGACGCCGGGTGCTTGAGGAGGCATACTCTTGCACCCGTAGAACTGTAGTACCCAACGTCTCAAGCGAGGGGGAACCTTTTATTGTCAATCCCCTTTCGTCGCTGAACCCGATCTCGACGGACTGACGGTTCTTAAGGTGGCGTTTGTGGGGCGTATGCTCACGACGCACCCCTAGGGGGCCCCGGCATGATCGGCGATAGCTTCCTGTTGGGTTTCCTGCCTCTAATTGTGGCTCCATGGTGGGTATGAGGGCACATTCGTGGATGAATTTCTTTCTCTTCGTCTTTATGTCGTTGAATGTTTCTGTTGTACCCTCTCAGGCTCGTGGGGTGGGCGACCAAGCCCCCGAGTTGGCCTGTATTGGAAGACCAGGCTCTGTAGCCCCCGCTGCATTGGGCCCCGACCTTGCTCCTCCTTTGACCATCCTGACTTCTTCCCCCAGCTCCCCTCCCTCCTCTGTGGTTGGGTCGAGCCTCCAGCCCCCAGTGATGACCACTTCGTCCCCAGGTGCGGCTAAGTCTCTCGTTGTGACTACTGCGCCTTTTGACCCTTCTCTGGGGATTCTCAACGCCGTCAGCGCCGTGGCCGCATTCGCTCGTTTCCTTCCTGTACTGATGCGCATCAGGCCTTGTTTGGTCCTGCTTCATGGGCCAAATACTTTGATCTCCTCCCTCTTGATTCTGTGCCTCCTGATGATTTCTCCCTCCATCGGCATCTCGTTGATTCCGTGGATGCGTCTGTTACCTTCAACCCTACTCGTCTCGGTACACGTGTAGTTGCTGCTCCTTCTCAGGATGCAGCTTCCCGCTTGGCTGCCTTATCCTACCTTGGCGAGATCCCTGTTCGGGTCTCAAAGAATGTTCGGTTGAATGCCAGTGTTGGCACTATTCTCCTCCCGCCCCATGTTGCACCCGGTGTTCGGAATCTGCAGGACTGCCACGATGACATTCGGCATATCCTTGATGCCCAAGGCCATTCTGTCCCCCAGGTAGACTCGTTTACTCGTCCCCCTCGTGGTCGTCGCCGTCAACCCCCTTCGAGTTGTGAAGATCACCTGTGATGGTAGAACCCTTCCATCCTCTGTCATTCATGCTGGTGCCAGGTGCTCTGTCCAGGAGTATATTCCTTCTCCTCGGCTTTGTAACAAGTGCTGGAGGTTTGGGCATGGTGCTCTCCACTGCTCTGGGACTGTCTCTCTCTGTCCTTTGTATGGGGGTGAAGGTCACTCTAAGTCGGAGTGCCCTTCTCCCCAAGCTCGCTGCCTCAGCTGCGGTGAGGCCCATCCTACCTTCTCCTATGACTGTATCCATTACAAGCTTGAGGCAGCCGTCCTCAACTTGAAGCACCGGGAGCGTTTATCTTTTCCCGAGGCGAGGCGCCAGGTTCGCCAGCTCCCGCCTTATGCTAACATCTCTTATGCTCGCGTGTTGCGCTCTTCCTCTCCTCGTCCTTCCCACCTTCCTCAGACTCACAACTGTTTCCGGGCCTTGGACCCTGATACGCCCACTGACCCCTCCTCTCTTCCTTTGAGTTCTGTCCTGAAGGGTCCCCCTCCTGGTCCTTTGTCTGGGGTTCCCCTTCTTTCTACCCAGTCTGTCATGTCTCCTGTGTCTTCTTCGGTGTTATATAGCGTTCCTGGATTGGTGCCTTTTGATAATTACTTACTTGAGGTGTTGAGAGGCATGTGGAAGGTCATTAATGTATATGAGTAAGAGGAGAGGGCCAAGTATGCTGCCCTGAGGCACACCAATGTTGATGGGTAGGGTGGGAGAAATGGAATTATTCACAGAAACATACTGGAGCCTGTTAGTAAGGTAAGACTGAAGATATTAGTGGGAGTGACCTTTAACTCCATAATGATGTAATTTAAGAAGAAGGTTTTGGTGGTTGACAGTGTCAAAAGCCTTATGTAGGTCAACAAATAACCCAACAGGAAACTCATTTTTATCAACAGCTGCATGTATAAACTTAATCATACTAATAAGTGCATCGTAATTTTTTTTTTAGGTCTGAAGCCATATTGGCAAGAGCTGTTGGAAATTTCCAACACTAATAAACTACTATTGTATTATAATAAATCATCATTATATACTAACTACAGTAGGTATTAATCTCACTAACGGTAGTGTCAACATAAATTAAACCATTTCATCTGCGTATTAGTGCTAGAATTCTCATGAAATCGAGTAGCAACATTGCATCAGATAATGTCTAGTTAGACACGTTTATTACCAATGTGTTAGAGAACTGAATGTGGTTCTCTAAAAATTATCAGTATTCCATGTAATAGTTACCTACGGATAATATGACTCCCGATAATCTAAAACCGAGTTATTAAATGAACTTATTATTTAGTAACAGTTTTTATCTGTTACGTTCGAATGCTATGGAGAGAATAAAATCTTCTCCATTTCGCGTTTAAGACCATTAAACGAGAATATGATAATATTTAAGTCCCTATAATTGCAACCCAGTTCTCATTAACGTATTACATCCATAATTGCGCGGAAAAGAATTATTCGTGATTAATAATTTCTGTGGTGAATGCGAGAAATGGGTTGAGGGAGGGCGGAGACGCCATTGCACAGGAGGCATCCCTGGCGTGAAGAGTGGCGAGACACGTGGTAGTGACTGGGGAGTTTTTATCGACAAGAATTACGTTGATACCCGGTTAACTGTTAACAATTACTTATCCACGTGTTCTATAGTGCCCGGCCAGTTAATAACGCGCCAACAATTGAAGCCACGACCCGTAATTACACATACACAGCAGTGGACGCTTGGGACTGGCTGACGCGATTTCGGCAGACTTCAGTATTTGATACGCTCATGTTAAGTATACGTTTCTAGTCTGATGCATCACTCGAGATTGTATATTTATGGGTAGTCTGTCGTTAGGATGTACAACCAACAACCATACAACGTTAGTTGATTTCTTTCATTTATTTCAATTCATGAATATTTGAAATAAATCGTAGCCTAATCAAATGCTACTTAAATTTCTCTGATTTCAGCGTGTATACGAGGAGTCGACAAGTTGTTTCTCATCAGTCGTGTTATTCACTTCGGGTTCTTTCTTTATTGGGATCCTGTGACCACGAGGACGAATGACAAAATGGCATTACAGAAATCGTCTTACAGCTAAGACTTTTTTTCGTACAAATTTATCTAATATCATTATTGATTTCTATATAATTCATATAGGATCTTTACATTGAATAAATTATTGCCAGAAATGATGATTTGGCAATTAATGTGTTTTGCTCTGACTGTTGCTCAGTAATTCATAATCTTTAATATTCATAATTTGAGTTATCATATCTTTGAATCTATTGTAGTGGTAGTGGTGGATTTACTATGTTATTAACTCAACAATGAACTAGTGACGAACCACACTAGTTCCTAGATATATATGAACTTTTAGAAATAACCCCCCAATATTGATATTTGAGGCTTTGACTTTAATTAATAATACAGTCCATTTATTATTTTCAAGTGATTATTCATTGAATTAGTTTCCATAGACACTGGTTCTCTAGTGTCATTCTAATGATCACTATTATTCATTTTCCCTCTTTTCTCAAAAGTGGGTGGTCCTTCGATTTATTTAAATACAATAAGCAAATAATTTAATATATGAGTTTAAGCCCCAGATACCCAACAAGAGCTTAGTATATTGTGTTTGTCTAGATAAGAGTAAAGCTGCTTGTAGATTAGTTTTTCAAATATTTTTGACAAGTTTGGCAGAAATGATATAGGTCTGAAGTTGTTGACGTCAGTGGACTGGGGATACTCTAGCTTTTTTTTAGAATATCTGGAAAGGTTTGGAGTTCAAGTGACTTGTTGTAGAGCAATGCAATGGCAGGAGCTAAAACTCTGGAGGCTTTTTTGTAAATTAGACTTGGTATCTCAGCAAGGGCACTAGACTTAGTTTTAAGGGAAAGGATTATCTCATTAACATCAGTGGAGTTAGCAGGCATTAGGTACAGAGACTTTAGACAGTTACCTGAAACATAGTCCTTGACTTTTTTTTTTTAGGTATATACAAGAGTTGTTACATTCTTGTACAGCCACTAGTAAGCGTAGCGTTTCGGCTACGTTAATATTAATACGAGAGGATGGAATATCATTAGCAAGGGATGTCCCAATGGATGAGAAGAACCTATTGAATTCAATAGCAGTATCAGAGTCTGAAAGCAAACCGTCATTATTGGATAGAAGTATTTTTTTTTTAATCTTTTTTATTCCAATATTTGGGAAATAGCGCTCCATGTTTTCTTAATGTTGCCCTTAATTTGGGTGAATTTATTTTCGTAGTATTTTACTTTGGCTAGCCTTATTATTTTAAACAGCATTGTTGAGTAAATATCTGCACTGCTAAGTTGATGTTCCCTATGTACCTAATTCGGTCTCCCAGTTGATATTAGCAGCAGCAGCAGCAATAAAATTGCCTATAGAAGTTTCATTGTGCAGCCTAAATTTTATCTTCCTTGAATCTAAAGGTGGTTTGTTAATGTTGGGTGGAAGGAGGTGTTGTTAATGTTTGAGCGGTTTGTTAATTTTGGAGGTGAAGGACTGGCGAGACATCTGGAACAAACTTACCCGCTATCTTGCGGATTTTCTTCCAGATCAGGGGCAGAAGAGTGTCAGACGTAATGGTGGAAATGAAAGATTTCCAACTCTCACGTTTAGCCATATGGAAGGCCCTACGGGCCACCACACTTGCCCTCTGAAACAAAACAAAAGAAACGGGCGTCCTACGGCGCCGGTGTTTCTTGCAGGCTGCACGATTACAGCAGACGGCCCCAGTCTGCATTCCACCAGGAAACGCACTTCCGCGTTCCCTGGGAGGTAGAGCGGGGAACAGAGCAGAAGGCAGCATTAAATGTTATGAAACAGGAGGAGGGTGTGGAGGAGAGGCAGATCAGAGGTCAGAAAGAATAGAATGCAAGGTGAAGAGATTCCTGTCAGCCCTGACTAACTGCCACCTAGGGAAGGAGAGGGGATGGTTAAAAAGAGAAGGATGGGGAAATGGTCACTGTTATGTAGATCATCAAGAACTCGCCAGGTGAAGTCCAAATAAAGAAAAGACGAGCAGAGAGAAAGATCAAGACAGGAAAGGGTGCGAGTGCGGGAGTCAACATGAGTGGGCTCACTAGAATTCAGAAGAGACAGAAGAAGGAGAAGAGGGGACAAAAGATTCAAGAAGGCGGCCCCGAGTGTTTATCAGAGCTTCACCCCAGAGGGTATGCCGACAGTTAAAATCACCCAAAAAAACACAGGCTCCGATAAGGGGTTCAACAGGTATTTAAGACCAGGAAGAGAAATTGGGACATTTGGGGTCAGATAAATAGAAAAGCCTGTATACCATTTACTCACAAACATACGGGCCACAGACCACTAAATGGGTGACTGAAAAAGTAGGGGGGGGGGGAGCGAAGGGAATATCAAGACGGGTCAAGAGAGCAGTAGAGGCATGGACCGCAGCAAGAGCTGGAGGGTAAGAGAGAAAGAAATAACCACAGAAGCGACCAGGACAAGCGCCAAGCAGCATCTGGAGACAAACACTAAGCAGAGAAAACTGCACGATCAGAAGTTGGAGTTTATGGAAGTTGGCATAAAAACCACGAATATTCCATTGAAGAACAGACATAGACAAAAAAAGAGAGAGAACAGAAAAAGAGATAACAAGGGAGAAACAAGGGCAAAGAAGAACATAGTAGAATAAGGAAGAACTAGATCAGGATCGGTGAAACCAGGGTGATGAGGCAGAGGCAAACCTAGCAAAGATAACCGAGCCAAGGGAGAGGGAGGACGGACCAGAGGCGAACGGACAGGGACCGGAGCGGGAGGAGGCAACGGAGAGGGGCGGTCAAGGGAATGGGGGGCAGGAAGGACAGAAACAGGTGCGAGCACCGGAGCAAGGGCAACGTCTAAGAGAGGATCATGGACCAAGGAAATCTCCATAGAAGGGGACAGGAAACCCCACCACTGAAAAGGGAGGGGAAGCAGGGATGGTGTCGGAGTCGGAAGGTGAGGAATACAACAAAACCTTCTTACCCTCCGAGGAGGAAGGAGCCAGGCTTACGCTTCTGATGTAGAGATACAGGCGTACCATCAGCAATATACTGAGTGGCCATCTCTAACAGCTTCAACAGGGGAACGGGCAACATGATGAACGCTGGAAAGAGGATAGACAATCGCCTGAACAGACAGGCGATGAGGAGGACCAAGAGACAGAGGGGAAGGCTGAGAAGGAGTGGGGGCGAGAAGGGAAGGAGGGCACAGGAGAGAAGGAAGTCCGGAAAGGAAGGAACACCAGACAGAGAACGTGAGATTATTTTTTTTTAGAGGTGAATAGGTTACAAGAAACCTCAGTCAGGAAAGGACTGAACTAGCATCAAACAAATGCTGAGGGCAGATTGTACTTTAATGACTGACCAGGGAAGCATAGAGCAGCTGCAGGAGTTCAAATCCATGGCACTCCTTATCCACTGGGTCGTGGAGCTTCTGAGACCTCAGAGGGAGGTTATCAGAGTAGCTCATGAGATTCTCACATCAAATAGAATTTAATTGATGTGTGTGTGTGGCAATGAACGCAGTTCAAATCCAAGTAATCGGATCACGTTTATAACAGTAATAATGGCAACGTCAGTACTGGGTACAAGGGTGTGAACATAAAGAAACTTGTATTCAACAATTAGTTTATTCATAAAACTTAATACTAACGATACATGGGAAGAATCACCTGCCGTTACGTTAATGTCTGTCGTGGCGCTTGACAAGGCTAGGCTAACTGGAATAACTGCTTCCGGTTCGGACCGCTCGCGGTACTGTTGACCCTGTCTATTCTTAATAATAGTGGGCAATCCCTCCAGACGCAATGACAGCTCGACAAGACTCCAGCAAGTAGCAAAGACCCACAAATGAAAAGACAATGGCCCCACGTTGGTGCCAGATGTGAGATCCGTGACCAGCGTGGGGTGATTGATGATTGAAACAACAACCAAGGACAGACCTGTCACAGAGACGAGTCTTCCGTGTAACGCTCAATTGTTTACGTTACTTAGTAAATACAATTACAATTTAAGTCTCCGTGGTGTAGTGGTAAGACACTCGCCTGGCGTTCCGCGAGCGCTATGTCATGGGTTCGTATCCTGGCCGGGGAGGATCTACTGGGCGCAATTCCTTAACTGTAGCCTCTGTTTAACGCAACAGTAAAATGTGTACTTGGATGAAAAAACGATTCTTCGCGGCAGGGGATCGTATTCCATGGACCTGCCCGAAACGCTATGCGTACTAGTGGTTGTACAAGAATGTAACAACTCTTGTATATATCACAAAAAAAATTACATTGTTATGTCTCCAAGACATACAAATCAAAACAATGACAATGGGTATCAATAACAGCACACGGGTAAATAGCAATCCCTGAGTAATCGTCCAAGGATCTGTCACAACTTGACAGCTCAACTTAATTCACAAAGAATTTACGATATGGCTCGGCGTCACTGAGACCGCTAGCAAACGTCGATTAGTCAACACGATTACCAATCACCGCATACTGAGTCAAACAAACATTAACTACGTTAATTCAATACACTGACTTCAAGAATAAGGAATACTATGTTACACTGACGTCTCAAGTGTGGGAAATTTTTAACCACCATATCTAATAATCATCTAAGAAATGTATTATTTCTATATCATATCTATATCATATCAAAATCGTATCAGAATCATATCAGAATCACAATAGATTCATTATATAGCTTGATCCTAGATGACAATGCCACTTGATCACGTATGCTACAGGGCCCTATAGATGCCTACGTGACTTTGTGCGTGATCTCTCAAGGATCCAGAAGCTTCTAGAACAGGGATCTCCAAACTTTTCAATGTAAGGGCCACATTATATATTTCCCATATTTATGCGGGCCGAAGGAATAAAAAATGAAAGAAAAACAAAAAACAAATCGGTGCCAGTAATTTAATTTCCTCAAATATTAAAGTATAAACATGGAAAAATTAAAACATATCTTTTTGGAAAAAATTAGGGTAAACTAAATAGATTCCTGCCTTTAGTTTTATGCAACCAAATTAGTGTGACGAATGATACTGTCGTTTTGACTTCAAAATTTCATTAAAATCAGGTTCCAGATTAGATGAGCCAATTGTAAGAATTGATTTCAAGTGATCATCAGACAAATTTGCTCGATAGTTAGATTTCACATACTTCATTTTGGAAAATGTTTGTTCACACAAGTATGTTGAACCAAAAATGGACACAAAACTACAAGCAAACTTTATCAAATTTGGAAACTGATCTGGCTGCAGGCATTTATAAAACTCAATCAGATTTCCTTCTCTATACTTATCTTTCAGTCTGTCATCTGCCTGGAGATCAATAATTTCCATTTGAAATTGAGTTGGAAGATTTTCAGCATTGCAGTCAAATGGATTATGAAAGAGCCTGATTTCATTTGCTTTGGCATCAAGGTCAGCAAATCGCTTCTGAAACTGTTTTTTCAAATCTGAAATTATTTCATTTGCAAATGAAAAAGGAAATTCAACTTTACTTTCTGCATGAAATTTTTCACAACATGGAAAATGAGCAAAATTCTTAACCTTCACCTGGCCTTCAAGTAGCGCAAGTTTTGCTCTGAATGCCTTGACATGAACAAAGTAGTCACTGATCAAATTTGTTTTGCCTTGCAATTTCAGATTCAAGTTATTCATATGACCTGTCATATCTGCAAAAAAATGCCAATTTCCAAATCCATTCACATTCTGATAATAATGGCTGAGGTTTATTTTTCTCTGTGAGAAATAAATCAATTTCTAATCTGAGCTCAAAGAAATGCAGCAAAACCTTTCCACAACTAAGCCATCTAACTGCTGTATAATAAGGCAAGTCAACAAACTCCGCATCAATTTCTTTCAAGAAATCACGGAACTGGCGATGGTTGAGTGCATGAGATCTAATGAAATTAACCACAGAAACAACAGGTTTCATGACACAAGACATATCAACATATTTTAGGCACAATGCTTGTTGATGGATAAGGCAATGCAAAAAAATGGGTTTTGAGAATCCTCCAACCTCACAAGCTGTTGTAATTTGCCCAACCAAACCCTTCTTTGTCCCAGACATATTCTTTCCTCCATCAATTGTCACACACTGCACTTGTTTCCATTCCAGGTTATATTCTGTCATAGTTTTACTTACTTCATTGAAAATGTCCTCTCCAGTTGTTGTGGTGTGCATGCTGTGAACTGATGCTAATTCTTGGGTCACATTAAATTCACTATCAACACCACGAATGAATACTAAGAGCTGAGAAGTATCACACACATCAGTTGATTCATCCAACGCAAGAGAATACCAACAAAATCTTTTTGTTTTTCCTTTATTTGCCGAATTATGTCGCCTCCTAAACCTTCAATTCTACGAGCAACAGTATTTGACCCAAGACTTATCATTTTGAAGAGGTTTACTTTTTCTGGACATACCTCTCCTGCTGCTTCCACTATACACTCTTTTATGATACTACCCTCAGTGAAAGGTTTTCCTTTTTTGGCCAACACATAGGCAACTTTGTAACTGGCTCTAGTTGAAGTTTCATTTTCAGATTTTTTCTTACTGAAAACAGCTTGTTGAGAATGCAGACTGTGCTGAAATGATTCAAACTTTTTAGTGCGTTCTGCTCCTGTGATGTGAGAATAACTTGAGCCATGTTTAGATTCATAGTGCCGACGAATATTGTATTCCTTCAGAACAGCAACACTGTCTCTACATATGAGGCATAAAGCTTTATCATTTGCAATCACAAAAAAGTACTTTATCTTCCATTCGTCATTGAACTGACGGCACTCACTGTCCACTTTTCTTTTCTTTATCTTTTCCATATCTGAAAACATAAGGGTAAAATAAATGAAATAAATTCTACAGGAAAAAAACAGCTTGTATGTGGTGTTAAAAAGCATAGCATATTATTATAAAGTGGTAAATATTATGGCAACAGCTTTCGTTGATAAACTTAATGGTTACCATTTTAACTATTTTAAACATGCAATATTTTTGGCTACAATAGTATTATTGCTATTTTGTATAACTAAGATAAAGGTATTGTCAAAGTACAGAGAAAAGAATATTGTACAGTGTTTGTGCTCCCTGAAACAGAAGCAGCGAAGCCCCACTCGCCCTCCATCCCCACAATATACAGTTATACACAACTGATTGGTTGTAATGCACAACACATACCTACCAGTACTAGTATCTGTGCGTCACACTATCGAGAGAGAGGAAAACTGACTTGGGCTGAGCGCCACCAGTCAGCAGCCCCAGCTTTGAATAATTCTGCGATGCCATTCGTACGATAATTATTTTTTCAAGGCCACCACACAGGGATTTGTTTGGCGGGCCGGATGAAATTATGTGGCGGGCCGGATGTGGCCCGCGGGCCATAGTTTGGAGACCCCTGTTCTAGAAGGATTTGTTAATTAAAAATCTATTGGAACACTGATGCAATATCCGGTAGAGGTAAAATCAAATCCTTAATAAGAATCAGTGGTATTATCAAGTACTACTTATAATCTTTAAATCCTATATCTAATTTTATTATAATCACATCTTATCTCAATCATAAGTCTAGACTGAAAAAATAATCAATCAATATTCATTGTAAGCTACCTCTCAAGAGAGAGGGAGGGGCATCTCGGGAACAAGAAGTGTGCACGACACCCTGGGGCACTGCGCTTTTGTTGACAACTGTGAACACGTGACGGATCCTTAGCAACATTACCAGCTCAAGGACACCTTATCTAATATCATTATCACCAGTGAACACTCTCTAGAACTGGGGGAGTACCTGGACAATATATCTACAAAGGAATATTCCTAGAACATTTATATCTAAGTGTAGAGTGGAGCACACAGTGACTTGGCTCCACCTTCACCATCAACTATCTTCTGCAACGCAGTTAAAATAAGTAGCAACGCTACTAGTACATCATACAGCAACACTGTGAAATAAAATATCGCGCCTAAACTCGCTACAAGAGAGTTATTCAGTCTGGCACACTTGTCAGACAGGCACCCGGCTTCAGATAAGTTTATTGAATGTTATTACAGTAGCGTATTAATTGGCCAATTGTATGCTTGTATAACTTTAATATCCTATAAGTCTGATTGTCGGTAATAAAGCGAGGCAACGCCTCATATTTCTGTAAGTTTATTAATATTGTGGTACAGCAGAGTCTTATCCAGCACTAAACCTCATGAGTGTCCACTGTCAGAAAAGTTGTTACAATAAATTAATAAACAAAAACTCATGAGTGTCCTTAGTCTTGGAAGAGATTCAGTCAAGCTGACTGTACTTAATCATATACATTGAACATAAATACATTGCATATATACTTGAATATATAAATTAAGTTAACAATTGCTTGCTTAGTTATTTTTTAAGTAATCATGTAAGTTCATTTAATTGAATATAATTTTAGTACTTAGTAACAGTACTTTGACTACATTCAGGTCATTTATCATACTTTTACAATTTACTATTTAAATTGTTTATAGTATATGTGTATTGGCTGTTAATAGTTATGGTGCTAGGCTAGACTGTGTATGTTTAAATCTCTGATTTAAACAGAGCCAGTGTTCAGTCAAATAACTGAATTTATTAAATCTTATCCTTGTATAAAATACAAGCTGATGTGAGATACCTGTTGGCAGGTGGATGTGGATCTTCAATCAACCTATCAACTAATTCACTCACCCCACCTGCTCCTTACAGCCCACAATCTGTCATTAGAAAAAGAGGAGCTAGAATTTACAACCCTAGCTAGAGATTTTAGTTGAATTAATTTGCAGACAGTAAAATTTTAATTTAGTTCAGTACAAGTCTCTGGTAGTCTCCTCCCGGCAAACACACCGAAACTACAACGTTGGTACAACGTTCGAACCAGTTTTAACACCTCCTAACCAGTTATAACAACAAATATAGCAAGTTGTAACAACGTTCTAATATGTCATAAACACGTTAAGCCAAGATGTAACAACTTTATTACAAGTTGTAACAAGCGGAAAATAGAGACAGTTTCGGTTTGTGTTTCCAGGGCTCTTATATCAATCCCAGCAGGTTTTTCCCACATCAAGAATAGTATACACAAAGTACACTGATCACTTAAGATCACTTACGATTAAACAAAAGCAAAGTATACTGACTTCTCAAGATTAAACAAAATCAAAGTATACTGACAAGATTAAACAAAAGCAAAGTATACTGACTTCTCAAGATTAAACAAAAGCAACGTATACTGACTTCACAAGATTAAACAAAAGCAAAGTATACTGACATCTCAAGAGTAGATAAACACAAAGCATACTGATTACTCAAGTAACTAAACAACAAGTTACACTGACGTCTGGAGATACTGAACACAAGTTAAACTGACGTATCGAGATACTGAACACAAGTTACACTGACGTCTGGAGATACTAAACACAAGTTAAACTGACGTATCGAGATACTGAACACAAATTACACTGACATCTCGAGATGCTGAACACGGAGTTAAACTGACGTCTCGAGATACTGAACACAAAGTTACACTGACGTCTCGAGATAATGAATACAAATTACACTGACGTCTTGAGATACTGAACGCAGAGTTAAACTGACGTCTCGAGATACTGAACACAGAATATACTGTACAGGGTCACTGAGACCAATGCAACAATACGCAATACTGACACTGTCATAACAATACGGGTCACAGAGACCGACAATAGTTACACTAAATCACAGTACACAGGGTCACAGAGACCACCTAACATAATAGATACGCTAATGAATACAACACACATATCAATAAAAAAATTCAAATTCAAATGTTTATTCACGTAAAGTACATACATACAAGGGGTGATACAAATATTGATGAATTTATAGATAGAGCTAGTACATACAATGCCTAAAGCCACTATTACGCAAAGCGTTTCGGGCAGGAAAAACACTAAAGACAAAACCTTAATACTAATTGAGATTAAAGTATAAATGTGTTGAGAAAAATATTAAAATAAAAAAGGGGGGAACATGGCAGAAAAACAGCAAAAATACAATTTGGTCGACAGACACCATTGTTTCAAAATAACAGACTTGGGTTGACATTATAGGGGTAAGGTAGGTTACAGGGAGTTAATTAGGTAGTGCTAAGTTTTTATCTTAAACTAGTTGAGAGAGGTACAGTCTTTAATATGATTGGGAAGGTCATTCCACATTCTGGGTCTCTTGATTTGAAGAGCATTTCTAGTTTGATTAAGCCGTACTCTTCCAATATCAAAAAAGGTATT
>WNGS01003167.1:38145-56018 GCA_020271785.1 Procambarus virginalis
GGTCACCCGGCGGTTGCTCGAGGGGCTGTGCGGGAGCCTGAACTTCGCGATGGTGGTCTACCCGCCGGGTCGGGTTTGGCTTGTCGGCTGTTTCTGGTTCCTTCGGGGCCCCCCTTCCGCTTCTCTCGATTCGCAGGGTTCGACCCCCGGGGCCTTGCGTCGGTTGCTGCGTCACTGGCTTCCTCTTCGGGTTTTCCAGGGTTCAGTGCCTTGGCGCCTACCGAGCCCTCACTCGATGTGTACACGGATGCGTTGTCTCTCGGCTGGGGTTTTGTGACCAGTGCTCACCAGGCCGGCCAGGGGCGTTGGGGTCCGTCCTTCGTCGGCTCACAGCACGGTGCGGGAGTTGCGGCAGTGTGGTTGCTCTTCGGAGGATTCGGGTGGCCCGCGGATCGACGATCCGGCTCCATTCGGACTGCTCTCCGGTGGTTCATTGCCTGAACCGCGGGGTTCGATGCGGTCTTGTCTCTTTGGGGTTGGTCGCTTCGGGTGACTCGTCTGCTGAGTTCTCGGGGTTTGGTCTCCTGGCGGTTCACTACGGGGCGTGTCCAACGTCTTGGCTGACGCCCTGTCTCGCTTCTTTCCCCTCTCCACGGAGTGGACCGGTCGACGACGAGTCCTTCCATTGGCTTTGCCAGACGTTCGAGCGTCCCGAGGTGGACCTCTTCGCGTCGGCGTGGTCGCGGCGTCTTCCCGTGTATGCGGCGCCCTTCCCGATCGCGAGGCCGTCGGGTCGACGCCTTGCGGCTAGACTGGTCGAGGGTGGGTTTCTGTACCTCTTCCCCCAGTTCAGCTGTTGCTCCAGGTCCTGACTCGCTTAGAGACTTACCAGGAGAGTTGTCCTTCTGGCCCCTTGGTGGCCGGCCCAGCCTTGGTTTCAGGCGCTGGTTGCTCGGTGTCCGAACCCGGGGGTTTTTCCGCGGCTCCGCCTCTTTCAGCAGATCGGGCCGTATGTCACGTGGCTGGTTCGATCTTCTCCTCGAGTCTTCGCGTATGGAATTTTTGACTCGGTTTCATCATCTCTATGGTGATCAGGTGGCCTCCTTGTTGGTGTCTCACCTGCGGGCTTCTTCTCGGCGGCAGTATGAAGTTTCCTGGCGGTCCTTCTGTTTCTTTTTGCGTCTTCGTCGTTCCTTGTCTGTTCGGTGGTCTTGTCCTTCCTCTCGTGGTTGTTTCAGGACCGTCATCTTATGCCTAACACTGTCGCCTCGTATCGTGCGCGCTGGTGGAGCCGCTTCAGCTTGCCTTCGGTATCGATGTTACGTCTGCGCCGTTTCGCAAGCTGTCTCATGGATTGTTTCACCTCCGGCCTGCTCATGCGCCGCCTGAGCCGTCCTGGTCTTTGGACAGAGTGCTCGCTTTCCTTTCGTCTCCTCGTTTCATTGTGGCCCCTTCGGTCCGGGATTGTTTTTCCAAGGCTCTTTTCTTGTTGGCTTTGGCCTCTGGGGGTCGGGTCGGGGAGCTTCATGCTCTCCTCCGGCGCAGGGGTTTCTGCTCTTTTGGTCGTGGTGATTGTTTGTTTGCTTGCAGCCGTCTCCTTTTCTGGCAAAGAATGAGACTGCTGCGTTCCAGAGGGGTCTGTGGGTGGTTGATGCTTGGTTGGTCAGGCCGGGGGTGCATCATGTTTTGTGTCCGGTTGCGGCGCTTCACCGTTATTTGCGCGCCACAGCTTCCGTGTCCGGGGACGCGCTGTGGGTTGATCCGGTTTCCCTTCTTCCCTGTTCGCGGGTGCGAGTCTCTCAGGTCGTCCGCAGGGTTATTAAGTCCAGCCAGCCTGCGGTCTATCCCCGTGCCCATGACGTTCGTAAGTTCGCGGCTCTTGCTGCCGTCTTTTGGGAATATGTCTTGGTCTGATATTCTGGCGTGGGGATTTTGGCGGTCGAACAGGGTCCAGGCTGCTCGTTACCTTGTGAATGTCCCTGGGCCCCGTCGGGCCTGTGTTGCTGTGGGTCGGCAGTTGCAGCCAGTTGTCTCGGCTTCTAGTTGAGGAGTGAGTGACGACCGCCTCCCGGGTAAGTCCCTCTTTTTCCGTCTGTGGGTAGTTAGCTCCGGGGAGCCGACGGGGCTCCCCCCAGAAAACCAGCGTTGAATGTAATGAAACGCCATTTTCTGGGTGAGTCCCGGAGGCTCCCCGGCATCCCTCCCTCCCTTCCGGTCGGCGGTTTTTTCGCGTTTTTGACATCCAGCCTCAAGAACTGAGGTGTGGGTAGCCGGCGTGGAGGGTCTGGGGCTCCCCCTTCCCCCTCCTGGGGAGGGGGGAGCTGCGCAGACAGCAGCGCGGCGGCGTGTGACGTCACACTAGTTTGCTTGTTTTCTGTTGGGGAGTTCTATCCACTAGTTCGGCTTTTGGTAGCAATTTTAACCAGAATAGGGGTTTGTTTTGAGGCGCTTACCTTTCTGGGTGCCTGTCCCGGTCGATGGCAGACATAGAATGCTTCCAACCACACGGGGGCTTCTATAGGCCATTGCTCCCCTTGCCTCTCTGAGGGGGCCCGGGTTCTGGCCGTGGTCCCCGGTAGGCCTAAGAACTCCATACACATGACTGATGCCAAAGTCTGACATTAGCATATCAGCCTGGGATAGCTCCGGGGAGCCTTTGGGACTCGCCCAGAAAATGGCGTTTCATTACATTCAACGCTGGTTTTTTGTAAATTAGACTTGGCATCTCAGCAAGGGCACTAGACTTAGTTTTAAGGGAAAGGATTATCTCATCAGTGGAGTTAGTAGGCATTAGGTTCAGAGACTTTAGATAGTTACCTGTAACATAGTCCTTGACTTTTTTTTTATATATACAAGAGTTGTTACATTCTTGTACAGCCACTAGTACGCGTAGCGTTTCGGCTACGTTAACATTAATACGGCAGGATGGAATATCATTAGCAAGGGATGTCCCAATGGATGAGAAGAACCTACTGAATTCATTAGCATTATCAGAGTCTGTAAGCAAACCGTCATTATTAGATAGGAGTATTGTTTTTGTTTTTTTAATCTATTTTATTTCAATATTTGGGAAATAGTGCTCCATGTTTTCTTAATGTTGCCCTTAATTTGGGTGAATTTATTATCGTTGTATTTTATTTTGGCTCCCCTTACCCCCTCACTGTCTGGCCCATTGCCCCTGTGAGGGGGCTTGGTGGGCAGCTGCTGGAGTGTGATGCTCCATGGGTCAGTCCTGTGTCCTTTTGCAGCCTTATGCTCCTGCCTTTACCAATTTTGCCAGACCCCTTTTCCTTTTCCTCGTGTTTCATTTTCTCCCCCCCTCTTCTCTTATTAAATTGTCCTTTCCTGCTGACCTTTTGCCTGATTTGATTATTCTTTCGACCTTCTTTTGTTTTGACGCCCGGGTGTTTGAAGAGGCATACTCTTGCACCCGTAGAACTGTAGTACCCAACATCTTGACCGAGGGGACCCTTTTATTGTCAATCCTCCTTTCGTCACTGAACCCGCTCTCGACGGACTCACGGTTCTTCAGGTGGCGTTTGTGGGGCGTATACTCACGACGCACCCCTGGGGGGCCCCGGCAAGATCGGCGATAGCTTTTGTGGGTGTCCTGCCTCTAATTGTGGCTCCATGGTGGGTGTGGGGGCACATTCGTGAATGAAAGTTTTCCCTCGTTTTCATGGCTGATAATGTTTCCCTTGTACTTTCTCAGGCTCATGGGGTGGGCGACCAAGCCCCCGAGTCGGACTGTGTTGGAAGACCAGGCCCTGTAACCCCTGCTGCATTGGGCCCCGACGACCTGACTACTCCCCTCAGCTCTGCTCCCTCCTCTGCGGTAGGGTCGAGTCCCCAACCCCCAGCGGTGACCACTTCGTCCCCTGGCACGGCTTCGTCTGTCATTGTGACTACTGCGCCTTTTACCCCCTCTCTCTCTGGGGGTTCTCAACGCCGTTTCCGCAACGGCTGCACTCGCACGATCCCTTCCCGTAATACTACTTACAACGCCTTGTTTGGTCCCGCTACGTGGGCTAAATACTTTAATCTCCACCATCTGGATTCTACTCCTGATGATTTCTCCCTCCATAAACACCTTGTTGATTCAGTAGATGCCTCTGTTACTTTTAACTCCACCAGTTACGGTACGCGTGTTGTTGCTGCTCCTTCTCAGGATGCAGCTACTCACTTAGCCGCTTTGTCCTGCATTGGAGAGACCCCTGTTCGGGTCTCCAAAAACACTCGGTTAAATGCCAGTGTTGGCACTGTTCTCCTCCCACACCATGTTGCAACTGGTGTTCAGGACATCAAAGATTGCCATGAGGATATTAAACATATCTTCGAAGCCCAAGGTCATTCTGTCCTCCAGGTGGACACGTTTACTCGACCCCCTCATGGTCGTCGCCGTCAACCCCTTCGAGTTGAAAAAATTACCTTTGATAGTAGGACCCTTCCGCCCTCTATTATTCTTGCTGGTGCCAGATGCTCCATTTAGGAGTACATTGCCTCCCCTAGACTTTGCAATAAGTGTTGGAAGTTCGGGCATGGTGTCCTCAAATGCATCAGTACTGTGTATCTATGCCCCATGTGTGGAGACGTTAGTCATTCTAAGTCCGAGTGCACTTCTCCCCAGGCTTGCTGCCTCAATTGCGGTGAGGCCCACCCTACTTTCTCATGCTCGTGTGTACACTACAAACTCGAAGAAGCCGTCCTCAACTTGAAGCACCGTGATCGTCTGTCTTTTCCTGAAGCGAGACGCCAAGTTCGTTGTCTCACCCCTTTTGCGGGCGTATCCTACACTCGCGTGTTGCGTTCTACCTCTCCTCGTCCTTCCCACCTTCCTCAGTCTCACAACCGTTTCCAGGCCTTAAACCCGACCACACCCACCACCTCCTCCCCTATTCCTTTGCCTCCTGTCCTAGGTGGTCTCCCTCCTGGTTCTCCATCTGGGGTTTCCCCCCTTCCTACCCAGTTCACCATATCTCCTATGTCTTCTTCCCCATCTCACCCCACTCTTTCTTTCCGTCCCTCCCTCCAGTCTCTTGACCCTCCATGCCACCTGTTTGTCCAGGCTGATATCCATCATCCTCCCAGCAATCTTCGTGTTGTTCGCTCTCGTTCCTCTTCTCCTGCTGAGACCATTGAGTCTGTCGCCCGGTACGTTGTTACTGGAACGCCAATCTCTTCGAGTCAGAAATGTAAGCCTGGCTCCTCTCCTTCCTCTCTGGCGGGTAAGAAGGTTTCGCTTTCTTCCTCACCCCCTCCTTCTGACTGTCACTACATCCCCTCCCATTTCAGTGGTCGAACCCCCTGTCCCAGATATGGAGGATTCTTCCGCACCTGATTCCCTCTCTGTTGCTGCCCTTCCTGAGGTGCACTCCCTGATTTCTGCCCCCCCTCCTCCAACTGTCCTTGCCTGCCCCTCTCAGTTGTCTCCTTTATCTCCTCCTCCAGACCCCGTCAGTCCGCCTCTGGTCTGTTCTCTTGCTCCTTTCCCTCTCTCCTTATTAAGTTTACCCATGCCCGCTAACCCTGATTTTGCCGACCCTGCTCCTGATCCTGACCCTGATCCTGAGATTCTTTAATGAACTGTGTTCCTCTTTACCTTTATTTCTTTCTTGTTCTCTGTTACTGTCCTTTCTCTTTGATAATGTCTATTCTTCAGTGGAATATTCGTGGATTTTATGCCAATTTCCATGAACTCCAACTTCTAATTACACAGTTTACGCCACTTTGTGTTTGTCTTCAGGAACCAATGCTTGGTACTCGTCCTGGTCACTTTCGTGGCTATTCCTTTCTTTCTCCCCACCCCAGCTCAGCTCTTGCTGGGGCCCATAACTCTACTGCTCTCTTAATTCGTTCTGATATTCCCTTCGTCCCCCTACTTCTTCCGTCCCCTATCCATTGTTCTGCTGCCCGTGTTTTTATTTTATTTATTTATTTATTTATACATATACAAGAAGGTACATTGGGAATGTGGGGATAGATAACATGGTAATTACAATCTAGTAAAGCCACTAGCACGCGCAGCGTTTCGGGCAGGTCCTTAATCTAAAAAAATTTTTTTTTAAGTAGGTAAATACTTGCAAAATTTAAAAAAATGAAAAGAGTTACATGGCAAGAAAAAAAAAAGATGAGAGAGAATTGTAGGTACAGTATATTAAAGCACATAGGTAGCTAAGATTGATTGCAATGACCGCTTGAATGGTAGTTGACAAAAATTGGTAGGCACAATACAGCATATGGCTAGCACATAAAAGAAGACAGCAATGAACACAATGATAAGGTTGTTTGGGTTAAATACATAAAAATTAGGAGATTGGGTAACACTAGGTACAGAGCAAATTAAAGCTCAGTGTAGTAAACTAAGAAGATGAAATTAGGTACTTTTTGGTTTTGCTTTTAAATAAGGCAAAAGTTTTACAGTTTTTCAATTCACTAGGGAGTGAGTTTCATAGACTAGGTCCCTTAATTTGCATAGTGTTTACACAGATTAAGTTTGACCCTGGGGATATCAAAGAGATATTTATTTCTGGTGTGGTGATAATGGGTCCTATTACATCTGTCCAGGGAGAGTTTCAGAGCATGGTTTGCATTTAAGAACAGGGTTTTGTAAATGTAGTTGACACAAGAGAATGTGTGGAGGGAATTAATATTTAGCAAGTTTAGGGATTTAAACAAGGGAGCTGAGTGTTGTCTGAAAACAGAGTTAGTTATTATTCTGATAGCAGATTTTTGCTGGGTGATGATGGGCTTAAGGTGGTTTGCAGTGGTAGACCCCCATGCACAGATACCATAATTAAGATAGGGGTAGATTAGTGCATAATATAGTGAGAGGAGAGCAGAGTTAGGAACATAATATCTGATTTTGGAGAGTATACCAACTGTCTTAGAGACTTTCTTAGTTATGTGTTGAATGTGGGTGCTGAAGTTGAGTCACTTGTCTAGGAATGGGCCAAGAAACTTGCCATCATTTTTATTACTGATGTTAATGTTGTCTATCTGTAGCTGAATTGCATTTGATGATTTGTTTCCAAATAAGATGTAGTAAGTCTTTTCGATGTTTAATGTTAGTTTGTTAGTTGACATCCATAAGTGGACTTTTTTTAATTCATTATTCACAACATTATTTAGTGTATATGGATTGAGGTCTGAATAGATAAGGGTAGTATCGTCAGCAAACAATATAGGTTTGAGAATATTAGAGACATTAGGCAGATCGTTTATATATATAAGAAATAGAAGAGGTACTAAGATACTGCCCTGCGGCACTCCAACGGTAATTGGTAGAGTGGAAGAAGTTGTATCATTGATGGTTGCATATTGGTGTCTGTCACTAAGATAGGATCGGATGTAGTCAAGGGCAAGGCCTCGGATTCCATAATGCTGGAGTTTAAGTAAGAGGTAGTTGTGATTAACAGTATCAAAGGCTTTTCTTAGGTCAATGAAGAGTCCAATCGGAAACTCATTTTTGTCAAGGGCTGAGTAGATTATGTCAAGGAGACTAATGATTGCATCGTTGGTGCTCTTTTGGGACCGGAAGCAAAACTGGCAGGGGCTGAGTATGTCGAATTTTACAAGGTATGAATAGAGCAGTTTGTAAATAATTTTTTCAAATATTTTTGATAGAATGGGTAGATTTGATATTGGTCTATAATTGTTTATGTCCGCCGGATTGCCTCCTTTATAGACTGGCGTTACTCTTGCTTTTTTGAGGATATCAGGGAAGGTGTGACACTCTATAGATTTGTTGAACAGTAGGGCTATGGGTGGGGCAAGGGCATGGGAGGCGCTCTTGTATACAATGGACGGAATTTCACTGGTGTTTCCTGCTTTGGCTTTTAGAGAGTGTATAATGGTGTAACGTACGGTTATGTTATGTTGTTGGGTCGATTAGATACACAGTGTTTAGTGAGTTTCATATTTATTTAGTAGTCCTGGATACAGCAGTGTCGTAGACGTTGAGACGAAGCCTGGAGCAGAGCAGAGAGCTGAGTGTGGCCGGAGTCGAGGAGCTCTATGCGGGAGAGCGTGGCGGCTCGATTTCGGAATTGCGAGTGTCTGAACTCGGGGAGCGAGAGCGTTGTAGCTAGATGCGGTCGTAGTCTGCTGTCTGCTCTGTGTCGAAGCTGTAGCGTCTTGGGTCGACTAGAACTGCCCAAGCCGAGTACTACATTCTTGACTGAAGATTGTACTGTCTTCTATTCATCATATCGTTGCTTATATGGTGATTACACCTCAGCTTCCTCCAACAAGGTGAGGAGAGTATTGGGGAAAGGATTGTAGCTTCTGTAATTAGTTATGCTATGAAGATAATGAGATAATGGAGCGAGTATAAGATTAACTCGCTACAATGGACACAACATCTGCCGGGCTGATTGGTGAGAGGAGAGGAGAGTTTGGATAGCTGCCTGAGAGATATGTGTTAATATGTGTCTGAGTCTGTGGGATTTTACTGGCAAGATTAGCACCAACCGATGAAAAGAAACTATTAAATTCATTTGCCATTTCTAAATCAGTTGACGGTATATCCCCATCCTTGTAGAGTTTTATTTGGTTATGTGAGTGTTGTTTAGTTCCTAGGATACTAGAGATGGTTTTCCAAGTGCTTTTCATATTGCCTTTTGCTTCACTGAATCTATTCACATAATATGCAAGTTTTGCCTTTCTTATGATACTGGTAAGCATTGATGAGTACCTTTTAGCTACTTCCCTTGAAACTAAGCCAATCCTAAGTTTCTTTTCATATTCATGTTTCTTGTTGATTGAGTTGAGAATGCCACTTGTGAGCCATGGATTGTTTAATCTTTTGTCAGTTACTTGCTTGGTAAGAAGGGGACAATGAAGGTTGTAGAGGCTAAGAGTTTTGGAGAGGAAGAGGTTAGCTAATGAATTTATATCCTGGGTATTATTGAATTCAGAATCCCAGTTAATATTGTGAAGTGCATCTGTAAGATTGCCTAAAGCTGATTCACTGTATAGCCTGAATGAAAGTTTCTTGCTTTTTGGTGGTGTTATGTCCATGTTCGCTATGAGAAAGGTAGGATAGTAGTCAGTTGTTCTGTCGTAGATTATACCAGAGACAAGGGGAGCTGTTATGTTTGTCCATATGTGATCCAAGGTAGTGGCTGATGTTTGAGTGACTCGGGTAGGTTTTGTGATTGTGGGGATTAGCATACAGGAGTTCATGCTGTTGAGGAAATAGTCAACTTGAGAGCAATTTTGTTGACCCAGGTCAATATTAAAGTCTCCTCCCAGAATGATGTGGTTTTTGTTGAGATTGTTGTTAATAATAAGATTCCTTAGGTTGTCTGAGAAAGAAGCTATGTTAGTATTGGGAAATCTATAGATGGCTCCAATAGTCAAAGAGGATTTAAGGGATTTAATTGTAAACTGAGCAAAAGTATATTCGCAGTAGTCATCTGTCACTAATAACACTGTTGCAGATAAATGTATCTCGGTAATATATAGCTGTGCCACCACCTTTTTTATTAGGCCTACAGTTATGAATGGCTTTATAACCAGCTAAGTTGTAGAGTTGGGTATAGTCTTTATTTAGCCAAGTTTCTGTTAAAATAATGAACGATAAGTTAGTACCTAGTGCTGTGAGTAATGCATTTAAATCGTCAAAATGTTTACCAAGTGATCTAACATTTTGGTTGTAAACTGATAAACAGGTGTTATTTTGTAGTTTGTTTTTAGCCTGGTGTGCTGTGAAATACTTGCAATAATGATGATCAATGTGCTGGTTGGTATAGATATGAGACAGAAGATTTTGATCAGGATCAATATCAGTGTGCATGGAGATGCAGAGGGATCACGATACAAGATACACGATATAGCAAAACACAAGAATAAAAGCAAATGCAATAAAATAGTAGCAATTTAGAAGTAAAATAAAGACCCAATAGATAGCCAGGAAGGACACAGAAGTTAGATCAAATAAAAAAACAAAAAATCAGTAGAGACTGATAATTTAAATGTAAAATAAAAAATAATATAAGTGTAAAATAAAAAATATTAAAAGTAATAATCATAAAGTAAATGATCTTGAAGATAATTAGCTTAGTAATGTTAATTAAAATCCTATAATTGGTATGAACCTAAGAAAACAGAGTGAGCTCAAATAGATAATTCCGAGAGAGAGAAAAAAAAGATGACATGTAAATCTAAGTAAATCTTGAAATTTACTCTAATATAAATCTAAGTGTAAAAATAAATAGGGTGAGAGTATATTAATGTGGAAGATTTTACTATGACACTGAGGTAGATGCTTATAAAACAATTATACTATTAATTAATTCCAATAAATGATTACAAAAACAAATACCAAGTTACTTTAAATATAACAGGGTAATAAAAATCCCTAGGTTTAGTGACAAGGGGATTAACTAAGACCAAATAATTAAGAGTAAAACAGGCAAAGATGACAAACAAAAAATAAAAATAAAATTAAAAAAACTTTGGAAAGGAAAGGCTGAGCTTAAGTACACTTTGGTTGTATGTGAGACTACAAATTATGTTCCGGTTATTCAGCTGATATCCCACAGTCATCCAGGAAAGAAGTGAAGTGTGCCTCAGTGGTTATGACATAAGTTTTTACAGAGTCAGTCTTCCTAGCTATTATCTTACCATCGCGCACAAAACAATGTTTAATAGCAGGGGATCTTTTGCAGATTCCACGTAGTTTAAATAAGAGATTTTGTCTGAATCTGGTTAGACATTCGTTCACATAAACATTGGATTTCATAGCGACTGCAGCAGTGATAAGGTCTGACTTGCGGGAGCAGCTATCTAATTTCACACGAATCTTCCTGTTATTTGTACCAGATGATTTCGTACCCACTCTATAAGCTGACTTGATGTCACTTGCTTCGATTGAATAATTCAACTTAGTACGCAATTCCTGGATCACGATGGCAGTACAGTCTTCTCTGTCAGTTTCATGGGGAAAATCATGTGATGAGATGATGACAGAATCGAGGAGCTTAAGTTGGTCTGATTCGTCTTGGGTTGCAGTGTGTTGCTGTTGTAGGGGGTCCGTCTAATTACCACAAGCTACCACAAGCTTCACAAAGCTTCCTGGCAATACGTTAGTAATGAAAATATGATATGTTAGGTTAGGCTGACCTAACCTAACCTAGCCTAACCTAACCTAATCTAACCTAACCTAACTTAACCCCCAAACCTAACCTAACCTAACCTATCCTAACCTAACCGACGCTTGGATCGTCGACTTAATTTGGCGTCACCAGCTCTTTATTTTCGTCTAATTTCATTGTAAAAAGATACTTTTTCAAACTAAAATTATGTTTTTTCGTGTTGTACGTTCAGCGCCAACATTATAATGAGTAAATATATCATATTTATTCATTACTAACGTATTGCCAGGAAGCTTTCCGAAAGCATGTGTAGCTTGTGGTAGCTTGTGGTAATTAGACGGACCGGTTGTAGGGAGTTAAAACGGTTCTCTAACTTTTGTAACATCTCTTCTTGCTTCTTAGATGTTTCTGCTGATTTAGAGTTAGTAACCGAGATCTGAAGAGAGCTTAATTCCTGTTCGAGATGGCCGACTCTGGCAGACAGATCTTGGTTAATCTTGTGCATGGCCAAAGCATCACTCTGTAGCTTCATTATCAGGTCCGACTGCTCTCGGATTATAGACTTTTGGTCATCATGTATCTGAGTCAATAATTTGAGCCATGGATTATCAGCGAGATGCTTAAAGTCAGAACATGGGGAGGCAGCTTGTTTAAGTTGCTCCATATGGTTACATAACTGTTGCATGGCTCGAGTCGGTGACGACGCTCCACTCAGCTGGGAAGGTTTGTTATTGTTGACGCAGGGAGGGTCGGTACCCCCCGGCAGCCACTAAGGGGGAGACAGCCGCGTTATTCCTGTTGCTAGCTTGGCTGGTTGGGTTCATCCTGATGGGTGTGCTATCTTTATTTGCGGCCTTACCGAGCTTAGAATTGTTTTTCATGGTAGCAGCAGTGATGTACGCAGGCAGATGGGGTAGACTCGTTGATGTGGCAGCAGCAAACGTCAGGTTAGCTTCCTCCAGGGAGCAACACTAATGAAGTCGAGATGAGGTAGTGGGTTAGGTTTTGTCGTATATTTCGGTCACATTTAGGTCACTGGGTACTTAGCTGCCTTCTGGGATTATTACATCATGTTTGGGATGTTGTGGGCTCAAGGAGCAGCTGATAAAGTTGGAGAGGCAGCAGGGTCGTCAGGAGCGGATGAGCGTTTGAGCGTCGATTGCTTTTGTCGTTTTGAGCGTCGTCGTTTTTGTGGGTAAATGGTATACAGTCTGTTCCATTTATCTCCCTCCAAATGTCCCTCTTTCACTTCCTAATCTTAAGCACCTCCTGGACTCCTTGCCAGAGCCGGTGCTCCTTTTGGGTGATTTCAACTGTCGACATTCCCTCTGGGGTGATGTTCTGACAAACACCCGAGGCCGTCTTCTCGAACCGTTCGTCCTCGCTTCTTCTCTATCTCTTCTGAATTCTGGTGAGCCCACTCATGTGGACTCTCGAACTCTCACCCTTTCCTGTCTTAATCTTTCTCTCTGCTCGTCGTCCCTTTACTTAGACTTCACGTGGCAGGTTCTTGATGACCTCCATAACAGTGATCATTTCCCCATCCTCGTTTCCTTTTTCTCTTTCCACCCTCCCCTTTCCTTCCATAGGTGGCATTTTGCGAAAGCGGACTGGAACCTCTTTACCCTCAGTGCTACTCTCTGACCTCTCCTCTCTGCCTCTTCCTCGCGCCCTCCTCCTTTTTTATGACACTGTCTTCAACGCTGCCCTCCATTCTATTCCTCGCTCTTCCTCCCGGAGCACACGGAAGTGCGTTCCCTGGTGGAATGCGGACTGTGCTTGGGCTGTCCGCTGTAAGCGTGCAGCCTGGAAGAAACACCGCCGCTGGCAGACGGCTGATTCTTTTATTCTGTTTAGGAAGGCAAGTGCGGTGGCCCGTAGGACCATCCGTACAGCTAAACGTGAGAGTTGGAAATCTTATGTTTCCACTATTACGTCCGATACTCCTCTGCCGCAGATCTGGAAGAAGATCCGCAAGATTGCAGGCAAGTTCGTTCTGGATGTCTCGCCGGTTCTCCACCTCCGTGGCACTCTTGTGGCGGATCCAGTGCAGGTCGCGACCGAACTGGGTTCCCACTTTTCTTCTGTTAGCTCTGGCTCCCATCTTCCTCAATCCTTCCTTCTTCGTAAGCCTGTTCTTGAATCTTATCCTTTAGATTTCCGCACTCATCTCAGCCTTCCCTATAACGATCCTTTCTCTCTTTCTGAACTTCATTCTGCCCTGGCCCTCTGCGGATCTACGGCGGCGGGCTCGGATGATGTTCATTATGAGATGCTTCGCCATCTCCCTCCGTGCACGTCTCAGTATTCACTGAGTCTGTATTACCAGGTCTGGGAGTCGTCGTCCGTCCCTGAGGACTGGCTCGATACCATTGTACTCCCTATTCGGAAACCAGGGTCTCTCGGTATGTCCCCTAAGGACTTCCGCCCTATTGCTCTCATGAGTTGTGTTTGCAAGCTCTTTGAGCGTATGGTAAATGTCCGTCTGATGTGATTCTTGGAACACCATCACCACCTCTCTCCTTCTCAATTTGGTTTTCGCAAGTGCCGCAGCATGACTGATGTCCTGGTGAACTTGGAGGTCTATATTCGTACTGCTTTTGCTGCGAAGACCTCCGTTGTTGCTGCTGTCCTTTTTGACCTGGAAAAGGCTTATGACACAACTTTAAGATGAAATATTCTGTCCCAACTTCGTTCTTTTGGCCTTCGTGGTAATCTCCCTCTCTTCCTTCAAAGCTTTCTCTCTTGTTGTACCTTTCGAGTCAGGCTTGGTGCCACTCTCTGTCTCTTTTCGGCAGTATGAAGGTGTGCCTCAAGGTAGTGTTCTGTTGTTGTTGTTAAAGATTCACTACCTGGAACAAGAAGTTCCAAGTAGCATGGGCTATGGTGAGCTCGTAATGGATAGTGTTCTGTGAACTACTATTTTTCTGGTTGCCCTCAATGGCCTTCTTTCCTCCCTTCCATCTGGCATCTTCTCTGCTCTTTATGTTGACCATCTTACTCTTTGCTGTCGGGGTGATGATTCGCCTCTCCTTCAACGGCGGCTTCAACTTTCGATTGATGCCGTGTCATCTTGGGCCACCAATCATGGCTTCAAGTTCTCTAGTACTAAGACTTGTGCCATGACTTTTACTCGGAAGTGGGTTGTTCTTCGTCCCTCTTTGTCACATTATGGTCATCCCCTTGAGTACAAAGATTCTGCGAAGCTTAATTTTGGGGTTATTCTTTGACACTCTTTTGTCTTGGTCGCCTCATGTCTCTTACCACCGTGTTGAATGCTCTGAGGCCCTTAACCTACTTAAGGTTTTGTCCCATACTTCTTGGGGAGCAGATAAGCGCACACTCCTCTATTTGCATTCCTCTCTCGTCCTGTCTAAACTCGATTATGGTTGCCCTGCATACTCTTCTGCTTCTCTTTCTACTCTTCACCGTCTTGATCCTTTGCACCATACTGGGTTGCGCCTCAGCTCTGGTGCTTTTCGTTCAACTCCTACCCGCAGCTTGTATGCTGACACTGGCTTTCTGTCTCTCCAGGATCGCCGTGATCGCTACAGTCTTCGCTATCTTGCGCGATCCTTACAGCATCCTCACTCTCGCCTCTATCGTGCTTTGACTTTTACCCCTCCTGTAGTTCCTGTTCCTCTTCACCACCTTCCTCTTTCTGTCCGTTTGTCTCGCTTACAAGATTCTCTTTCGGTTTGTCTTACTAATGTTTCTCCTCGTATTGTTCCCTCCTTGCCCCCGTGGATGGTCCCCCTTCCCAAATTTTGTACTTCTCTGACCCACGTCACCAAAGCTTTTACCCCTCCTACAGTTCTGAAACGCCTCTTCCTTGAGCACTTTTCTTCTCACTCGCACTCCGTTCCCATCTTCACCGACGGGTCAAAGTCTGCTGACGGTGTGGGCTACTCTTGTTTTTCATGACCACACTTGTATGTGTCGCCTTCCTCCGGAGGCTAGCATCGTCACAGCAGAGCTCTATGCTATTCTCTATGCTCTTCGTCTCCTGCTTTCCCGGGGGCAATCCTCCTTCGTGGTAGTAGTTGACTCTCGTAGTGCCCTCATGGCTTTAGGGTCCTTTAATCCGGTCCACCCTGTGGTCATCAAGATTCAACATTGGCTGTTTCTTATCTCCAGTAAATTTAAGTCGGTTGCGTTTTGCTGGGTTCCCAGCCATGTTGGTGTCTTTAAATGAGGGTGCGGATGCTGCCGCTAAGGACGCTATCCGCACTTGTCCCATCTCCCATAAAGGTGTTCTTTATTCTGACTTTTACCCAGTTATTCATGCCTCCATCCTTGCCCGATGGCAGAGTTGTTGGTCTTCTGTTATTGGTAACAAACTGCGTACTCTTAAGAGTCGTGTGTCCCAGTGGCCTTCCTCCTGCCACCGTAACCGGCGGTGGGAAACGGCTCTGACTAGGTTACGTATTGGCCATACCCGTTTAACTCATGGTCACTTAATGGAGCGTCGCCCTGCTCCTTATTGTCCAAATTGCATTGTCCCTCTTACGGTCGTACATATCGATGTTGAATGTCCTGACTTCCAGGACGAGCGTGTGTCTTGTTTTCCGACTGTCCCCCGCGGTCTCTTGTCCCTCGATAGAATTCTTGGCGACTCGGATGCTTTTGATATCGTTCGCCTTATGCGTTTTTGTTCTCGTATTGGCATTCTTGGTGATATTTAGCGCCCTCTGATTATTTCACACTTTGATGGTGCTACATAGCCTTCCCGGTTTGGTGCCTTCTTTTGATAATTACCTTTTCACCTTCCTCTTTCTGTCCGTTTGTCTCGCTTACAGGATTCTCTTTCGGTTCGTATTACCAATGTTTCTCCTCGTATTGTTCCATCCTTGCCCCCGTGGATGGTCCCCCTTCCCAAATTTTGTACTTCTCTGACCCGCATCACTAAAGCTTTTATCCCTCCTACAGTTCTGAAACGCCTCTTCCTTGAGCACTTTTCTTCTCACTCCCACTCCGTTCCCATCTTCACCGATGGGTCTAAGTCTGCTGACGGTGTGGGCTACTCTGTTGTTTTTCCTGACCACACTTATGTGTGTCACCTTCCTCCGGAGGCTAGCATCTTCACAGCAGAACTTTATGCTATTCTCTATGCTCTTCGTATCCTGCTTTCCTGGTGTCAATCCTCCTTTTTGGTGGTAGTTGACTCTCGTAGTGCCCTCATGGTGTTAGGGTCCTTTAATCCGGTCCACCTGGTGGTTGTCGAGATTCAACATTGGCTGTTTCTTATCTCCAGTAAATTTAAGTCAGTTGCATTTTGCTGGGTTCCCAGCCATGTTGGTGTCTCTCTAAATGAGCGTGCGGATGCTGCCGCTAAAGAAGCTATCCGCGCTTGTCCCATCTTCCGTAAAGGTATTCCTTATTCCGACTTTTACCCCAGTTATTCATGCCTCCATCCTTGCCCGCTAGCAGAGTTGTTGGTCTTCTGTTATTGGTAACAAAATGCGTAATCTTAAGAGTCGTGTGTCCCAGTGGCCTTCTTCCTGCCACCGTAACCGGCGGTTGAAAACGGTTCTGGCTAGGTTACGTATTGGCCATACCTGTTTAACTCATGGTCACTTAATGGAGCGCCGCCCTGCTCCTTATTGTCCACATTGCATTGTCCCTCTTACGGTCGTGCATATCCTTGTTAAATGTCCTGACTTCCAGGACGAGCGTGTGTCTTGTTTTCCGACCGTCCCCCGCGGTCGCTTGTCCCTCGATAGAATTCTTGGCGAATCAGATACTTTTGATATCGTTCGCCTTATGCGTTTCTGTTCTCGTATTGGCATCCTTGGTGATATTTAGCGCCCTCTGATTATGCTGCGCATTTGATGGTGCTACATAGCCTTCCCGGTTTGGTGCCTTCTATTGATAATTACTTACTAATCACCACATACTGAGTCAAACAACAATTAACTACGTTAATTGAATACACTGACTTCAAGAATAATGAATACTGTGTTACACTGACGTCTCAAGAATAGTATACACAAAGTACACTGATCACTTTACATTAAACAAAAGCAAAGTATACTGACTTCTCAAGATTAAACAAAAGCAACGTATACTGACTTCACAAGATTAAACAAAAGCAAAGTATACTGACTTCACAAGATTAAACAAAAGCAATGACTTCTCAAAATTAAACAAAAGCAAAGTATACTGACATCTCAAGAGTAGATAAACACAAAGCATACTGATTACTCAAGTTACTAAACAACAAGTTACACTGACGTCTGGAGATACTGAACACAAGTTAAACTGACGTATCGAGATACTGAACACAAGTTACACTGACGTCTGGAGATACTGAACACAAGTTAAACTGACGTCTCGAGATACTGAACACAAATTACACTGACGTCTCGAGATACTGGAATACAAAATTACATTGACGTTTCGAGATGCTGAACACAGAATATACTGTACAGGGTCACTGAGACCAATGCAACAATACGCAATACCGACACTGTCATAACAATCGGGTCACAGAGAACCGACAATAGTTACACTAAATACCAGCTAGTACACCGGGTCACAGAGACCACCCTAATATACAAAATACAAAAATACAAATATTATTCAGGTAAAGTACATACATACAAGGTGAATACAAAAGTTGAGGATTCATAGATAGAGCTAGTACATACAATGCCTAAAGCCACTATTACGCAAAGCGTTTCGGGCAGGAAAAAAACACAAACTAATACTAAGTAGATAAAATATAAATTGTGTTGTGAAAAAATCAGAAAAAAATGAAAAAAAAGGAGGGTGGGAAACATGGCAGAAAAAAAGCAAAAATACAATTGGTCAACAAACAGCATTGTTAAAAATCGT
>WNGS01003167.1:57018-71293 GCA_020271785.1 Procambarus virginalis
TTATTAGTTTTCTTATGTCCGGGCTTTTAACTTTAGTTTTTACTACATTTATTTTAGTCTTTACTTAATTAATGTCTATTTTTTGTTTTTTTTGAAGTTTTAACTAATTAAGGTTTATTTATAAATTTATTTTAATTTCCGAGTTTATTTACTTTATTTTATTTACTTTTTTATTTACTTATTTCTGGTTCTGTGCTATTGCCTACTTTTTTCGCTTTTCCCGTCTACTCTTAATTTGGTTAAGTTTCTATGTCCTTACCCCGTTTTACTGTTACACTTCGTTACTTATTTACTTTATTTAATTTCCTTTTGCCTATACCTTGCTACACACTTATGCGTTTATTTATCATTCGTTCATACGTTTTAATCTACTTACTTCTTATGCACTCGTCCCATTTTAATTTAGTTTATGTCTGGCTTTTAATTTTAGTTTACTTTTTATATTTTAGTTCTTTATTAATTATTGTCTGATTATGTTTGTTTATTTAAAGTTCATTAACTAATTAAGGTTTATTATAAATTTATTTTAGTTTCCCGAGTTTATTACTTTATTTATTTACATTATTTATTTACTTATCTCTGGTTCTGGGTTATTGCCTACTTTTTCGCTCTGTCTATTCAATATTTGTTAGTTTACTTATGTCTTATTTCGTTTACTGTACACTTATTTATTTATTTTATTTTTTTTTTTTTCCTGCCATGCTTGCTTACACGGCTATATTATTACCTTGTTTGCATGCCTAGCCTTGTTTCCTTTCCTGTCCTGCTCTGGCTGCCCACTTAATTTTCCCCTATCCGCAGTACGGAGATGCCGGCCCACCCACCCCACGGTGAAGAAGAGGACAAGGGCAGCGTCAAGAAGAGGGCAGCGACGAAGGGGTGCTAGGACGCAACCGCCTAGGGCAAGGGTGAAACCCGCCCGCATCGCCTCCTCCACGGACGCCTCTTCGGGAGGCTCTGACTCGGACGCCGACCACATCCACGATGCACGCCCAAACGGAATGGCCACGGGGGACGCGGCCGACCACCCCCACATCTTTCGGCCGCCGACTGGGCAACGCTGCGGACGCTCATTGCTCAGGCTCGGAGGCCCCCCCCCCTCCGAATCGAGACGACAGAAGATTTCGAACCCTGGCGGAGCGGACAACACGGACGCCCTCACGAACCGGCCTACTCGCACAGCCTCCCCCCCCCCCTGCGCGCCGCCCACGGTCAAGGGCGAGGAGCCACACGACAGGGCGGCGACACAGCTCTTCCGGCACGTCCCCCAACGGCGAGTACCACCGAGAGAGCTCGTTCCTTACTACCCCTAGTCCTTGGGTAGGGCAGCTCTGGGGGACGCGTGGCAACACCGTCACCATGCTAGGTGAGCACGTCCCACTGGCCCTAAGAGAGAAAGTCTGGGCAAACAAGTACATCGACTGGCGCGAGCTGCTGGCTTACGAATGCGATGCCAGGCCCTCGGAGTCACGCCATGCCACTCCCTCTGTGGCCCAGTTATCCACTAAGAACTTGCCGCCTCTGACGCTGGAGCAGTGGGGGCACGGCTTCGACATCTTAGCTTCAATCTACCTCGATCGACTTCCCGCCGAGGGTCGGGCGCTTTTCACTCATGTCCGCTACGTGAAGTCCATGAAGCGCAACCTCCGCGGCGACTGGATGTGGTACGACGAGGCATTCAGGTGGGACAAGGAGAGGTCGGGCTGCCCTTGGACCGCTCTAAGACTCGACCTGGAGATTCGGTCCGTACAACGTGCAGCGCAGGAGCAGTTTCAGGTGGGGCCTCGCGCCGCCGCCTCCCCAGCCGAACGTTCACTCTACTGCACGGGCCTACGGGCTACCACCGGGATACTGCTACGCTTTCCACGCAACCGGGACAGGCTGCTCCGTCCCCTCCTGCACCTTCAAGCACTCTGCCGCGCTGCCACAAGTGACATCCTGCCTACTGCCCGTGCCCCCAGGCCAAGCCTCGAGTCGCCGCCGCCAAGGAGAATCGTTCCTGTCGCCCCACTCAGGACAAGAGCAGGAAGAAAGACACGTCACAACGCCAGTGGACGCAGACGCGCTTGATGCTGTTCCTAGTACCTATGCTAGACAGGGAACTGAGCCTGGGGCGCATAGCGGGCCCCTTCGAGGTCCCCCCATTTGAGAACTTCAAGTGTTCTCCTATAGCCCTGAGAGAAAAGTCTACGCCGGGAAAATACAGGCTACTCCACATCCTCGGCTACCCCTATACCGCCGAGAGCGTCAACGCCAACATCCCGCGGGAGACGACAACTGAGACCTTAGTGGTCAGACGCTCGCCGGGGGCGCACTTGGCAAAAATGTGATTTAGCAGAGGCTTTACGGATCATCCCGGTCAACCCCAGCGACTACCACCTACTCGGCTTCGCCCACGGAGGGCGGTACTACTATGGAAAAATGCTCAGCATGGGGGCGGCACATTCCTGCAGGATCTTCGAGACGTTCTCCGACGCCCTGCAATGGATCCTCGTGGAGAAGTTCGGCGTGCGGGATGCCGTGAAGGTGCTGGACGATTTCATCCGCGTGAGTTCTACCTACGAGTGCTTGCGGAGCTTGCGGGTGTTCATTGCCCTCGGTGAGCGCCTAGGCGTTTCCCTGGCCCCCCACAAGACTGCGGGCCCCCGCCCCTGCCTCACCTTCCTTGGACTTGAAATCGACGCCCGACGTATGGAGACAAGGCTGCCGGACGACAAGAGGACGAAGTACATGACTGCAGTGGAAGATGCTCTGCGGGCCGAGAGCCTTCCCCTGCGGGACCTGCAGGGGATTATCGGCAAACTGCAATTCGCCACGACAGTCATACCGGGGGACCTGCTACAGAGCGCTCTTCTCCCTCGCCTTCTAAGCCTGCCTCCGGCTAGGGGAGGTGACCTATACGGGGAAGGGGCAACACACACTACGCTTGGACCAGTTAACGTTATTGCGGACGGGGATCGACATCGCGTTTGCCTCCTACAAGCACAGTGCAGGGCGTACCCCCACTTTAACCCTGAGTGCAGACCCCTACAGCAAGTACCGCCCGGTACGTGCCATGGCGAACTACTTAAGACGACGGGGCTTGGGACCAGGACCTATCTTCCTGGGCGAATCGGGCTTCCCGGTCACCAGACAAGATTTCACATGGGTGCTCTGTGCCGCCGTTCGAGCACTAGGCCTGCCTCCAAACGATTACGCTCCGCACTCCTCCAGAATCGGCAGGGCCACTCGGATGTCCAAGGATGGCCTGGCGCCGGCAGCAATCAGAGCAGTCGGCAGGTGGAAAAGTGATGCGTTCCACACCTACGTCAGGCAAGACTTCATTCCATTACCTAGATAAGTTTCTTCTGCGGCCAGCGGGCACCTCGCCCTTCGGGGGGTGGGGGACCGGCTTCGCTGGCCTGCGGAGTGGGGGTGCTGTGCCGGATCCCCAAGTCTAGGGCTGCCCGCAGCTACTTACGTCAAGTGCTCACTTGTAGTGCAAGTTTGGGGTTGCAGACTTTACATGTACTGGGCACTAGCATATCATTACCCCTGGAAATTATTAACTATTCTATGCCCTCTGTGTATACAGAATATATTTCTACATACTGTACTGGCTGTGCCACTCAATTATCTCTGGCATTGTTTTAATTATAGCATTAAGCTGATTGCGAGTACTGCAACATTGCTTCGGCTAGCTGCCACTAGGCATGGTTAATGTCCTATGACTTATTCCCTTAGTTGCATCTTTGCAGTACTGACATTCTACTCAGCCATGTTACATGCCTTCTCTTATATTGTGGTACAGCAGTTGCGCTACTTACCATATGTCAAGTGCTCACTTGTGTGCAAGTTTGGGGTTGCAGACTTTACATGTACTAGGGACTAGCATATCGTTACCCCTGGAAACTATTAACTATTCTATGCCCTCTGTGTATACAGAATATATTTTATACATACTGTACTGGCTGTGCCACTCAATTATCTCTGGCATTGTTTTAATTATAGCTTTAAGCTGATTGCGAGTACTGCAACATTGCTTCGGCTAGCTGGCACTAGACACGGTTAATGTCCTATGCCTTATTTCCCTTAGTTGCATCTTTGCAGTACTGGCATGCTACTCAGCCATGTTACACGCCTACTTGGACATTGTGGTACAGCAGTTGCTCTGTAAACATTAGTTAATAAATTAAGGTCCCCCACTCCTGGTTTGTTTTCTCCCCGATCAGAAATACAGTTTTGATATTCCAAGAGTACGGCTTAATCAAACTAGAAATGCTCTACAAATCAAGGGACCCAGAATGTGGAATGACCTCCCCAACCATGTTAAAGACTGTACCTCTCTCAACCAGTTTAAGAATAAAACTAAACACTACCTAATAAATTCCCTGTAACCTACCTTACCCCTCTAGTTCAACCCATGTCTGTTATTTTTTTAATCAACACTGTTTGTCAACCTTTTGTATTTGTGCTGCTTTTTCAGTCATGTTCCCCCTTTTTTTTATCTTTATTTGTATTTGTTCTCAACACATTTTATTCTTTATGCTCTATTAATATTAAGTTCTAGATATTAATGTTCCTCCTGCCCGAAACGCATTGCGTAATAGTGGCTTTAGGCATTGTATGTACTAGCTCTACCTATAATTCGATCCATTAATGTAACCTCACTTGTATGTATATACCTTACCTGAATAAACATATTTATATTTATTTATTTATTTATTTGATGAGCTAGTTACAAAATTCAATATAAGTCGTCACATCAACAATGGGTTCGAGATCGACCTCAAGTACAGGTTCTAAATTAAGCAACTGACATATGTGGAGAGCTAGTTAGTTTTAGTTTAGTTCATTTATTATGCACCCCATACCCATCTTGTGGGCGGTAGTGGAAAGGGTTACAGAGGCACATAATGGGCTCAGGGACTGAACCCCACAATTCATTTAGCTAAGCAAGTTACAATCTTGATGAGCTAGTTACAAAATTCAATATAAGTCGTCACATCAACAATGGGTTCGAGATCGACCTCAAGTACAGGTTCTAAATTAAGCAACTGACATATGTGGAGAGCTAGTGTCAAAATTTATATGTTTGTCCTGCACACCGCCTCCCATCCAGTGGGCAGCGGTGGATAGGTTACAATCACTCAGTTACTACCTACAATTAGCAAACTGGGGATATTTGGCTAAAATTTCTGGTAGCAGATCATTTTGAATGAAATATTTACACATCGCTGGAACATTGGTTATAGAATTGTCTCTAAATTCACGTATCTTTTCGCACTCCATCACATGTGGAGAGCTAGTGTCAAAATTTATATGTTTGTCCTGACGCAGGAGAGGGAAAGAGAGCAAAAGGCCATCAGTGAAATAGAGAGAAACCCGAAATATTTTTTCTCCTATGCAAAATCAAGATCAAAAACCACATCTAGTATCGGGCCCCTGCGAAAGGAAGATGGAACTTTCACCGATGACAACAAAGAAATGAGCGAGCTACTGAGGAAGCAATACGACTCTGTCTTTAGCGAGCCATTAAACGCACTAAAGATCGATAACCCAAATGAATTTTTCATGGATATGATACCAACATCAAATCATATATCAGACGTCACCCTATCCCCACTGGATTTTGAAGAAGCCATAAACAGTATGCCTATGCACTCCGCACCAGGCCCGGATTCTTGGAACTCCATATTCATCAAGAACTGTAAAAAACCACTATCGCAGGCCCTTCACATTCTGTGGAGACAAAGCCTAGATACTGGCGTTATTCCTGATATACTAAAAACAGCAGAGATAGCACCACTTCATAAAGGAGGAAATAAGGCAGAGGCAAAAAATTACAGACCGATAGCACTAACATCGCACATCATAAAAATTTTTGAGAGAGTGCTAAGAAGTAAGATCACAAAATACATGGAATCACAGCATCTCCATAACCCCGGACAACATGGTTTCAGAACAGGGCGCTCTTGCCTGTCGCAGTTGCTGGACCACTATGATATGGCATTAGATGCTATGGAAGACAAACAAAACGCTGATGTAATTTACACAGATTTTGCAAAAGCTTTTGATAAATGTGACCATGGTGTTATTGCCCATAAAATGCGCTCAAAAGGAATTACCGGAAAAGTAGGCAGATGGATCTACAATTTCCTGACCAACAGAACCCAATGTGTAATAGTCAACAAAATAAAATCCAACCCGTCAACCGTTAAGAGCTCAGTCCCCCAGGGTACTGTGCTTGCTCCAGTACTTTTTCTCATCCTTATATCGGACATAGACAAGAACACAACCTATAGCACTGTATCATCCTTTGCAGATGACACTAGGATCTTCATGAGAGTAGGCAACATAGAGGACACGGCGAACCTCCAGTCAGATGTAGATCAGGTCTTTCTATGGGCTACAGAAAATAATATGGTGTTTAACGAAGACAAGTTCCAGCTCATGCGCTATGGAAAGAATGAAAATATAAAAACTGAAACCACGTACAAAACTCAGGCAAATCATAACATAGAACGAAAAGGCAATGTAAAGGATCTGGGTGTACTCATGTCGGAAGACCTTACCTTTAAAGAACACAATAAAGTAGCCGTCACAACTGCAAGAAAAATGACAGGTTGGATAACAAGAACTTTTCACACTAGAGATGCTATACCGATGATGACACTTTTCAAAACGCTTGTGCTCTCTAGAGTGGAGTACTGCTGCACAATGACAGCCCCTTTCACTGCGGGTGAAATTGCTGACCTGGAGAGCGTGCAGAGATCCTTTACTGCTAGAATCCACTCGGTAAAACATCTAAACTATTGGGACCGACTAAAGAGCCTAAATCTGTATTCCCTTGAGCGCAGGCGGGAGAGATACATAATAATTTACACGTGGAAAATATTAGAGGGGCTGGTCCCAAACCTGCACACAGAAATAACATCACATGAGACCAGAAGACATGGCAGGATGTGCAGAATACCCCCGTTGAAAAGCAGAGGTGCAACTGGTACTCTGAGAGAGAACTCTATCAACATCAGAGGCCCGAGACTGTTCAACACGCTTCCACTACACATAAGGGACATAACTGGCAAACCCCTCACAGTGTTCAAGAGAGAACTGGATAAGCACCTCCAAAGGATACCTGATCAACCAGGCTGTGACTCATACGTCAGGCTGCGAGCAGCCGCGTCCAACAGCCTGGTTGATCAGTCCAGCAACCAGGAGGCCTGGTCGATGACCGGGCCGCGGGGACGATAAGCCCCGGAAGCACCTCAAGGTATCCTCAAGGTATGCACACCGCCTCCCATCCAGTGGGCAGCGGTGGATAGGTTACAATCACTCAGTTACTACCTACAGTTAGATCTGAGGCAAAGTGAAATTGACACCAGTAATTCCATCTATCATCATACTATCATGCAAGAGGAGCCACACATCTATGGATCATCCAATAAAATCAGCAGACTTCTAGATGTTACTACTGCTCGGCTTAGACTCGGTTACAAGTATCTCTGGAATTCTCATTATCTGCCGATGTAGACCTGACCAAATGTAAACTGTGTCAACAAAATTATTCGCACACCCTCCGTCACTATGTGATGGAGTGCGAAAAGATACGTGAATTTAGAGACAATTCTATAACCAATGTTCCAGCGATGTGTAAATATTTAATTCAAAATGATCTGCTACCAGAAATTTTAGCCAAATATCCCCAGTTTGCTAACTGTAGGTAGTAACTGAGTGATTGTAACCTATCCACCGCTGCCCACTGGATGGGGGCGGTGTACAGGACAAACATATAAATTTTGACACTAGCTCTTCACATGTCAGTTGCTTAATTTAGAACCTGTACTTGAGGTCGATCTCGAACCCATTGTTGATGTGACGACTTATATTGAATTTTGTAACTAGCTCATCAAGATATGGCCCCTGCATAATTTAAATTAAGCGGGGGAATTCTGGGAGCGAGAATAAACATATACGCAGCGCTCAGGAGAGCTGCGCGCGCCGTGGGGGGGGGGGGGGGGGTCGCACATTTAAGCAAACGCACGAGCAGTTTCTCCCTCACCATTTGGTCCGGGAGACATCTCCCGTCACGCAGGGTGCAGTCGCACCTCCACAGATCTCCAGTATCATCTCTCGATACTGTTAATGGCTCATAAGGGCCACCACTTACGGGCTATTCATGCCCGTGCCACCTCTGGGTGGCTTAATCTTTATCAATCAATCAATCGTTTCTCCCTCATTCCACTCAGCTCCGCTACGCTTCACACGAAACACCCGCCCTTCTCCCTTGACTGCAGAACTTCTTATGCTCTTCGAGCCCCTCATGTTTCGCCTATATGCCTCTCTTTAATTTAGTAATTTGGGGGGGGGGGGGTGCTGCGCCGGATCCCCAAGTCTAGGGCTGCCCGCAGCTACTTACCATGCATATGTCAAGTGCTCACTACTGGTGCAAGTTGGGGGTTGCAGACTTTACATGTACTAGGCACTAGCATGTCATTACCCCTGGAAAATCTTAAATATTATTTTCATGCCCTCTGCGTATACAGAATATATTTTATCCATACTGTACTGGCTGTGCCACTCATTTATCTCTGGCATTGTTTTAATTATAGCATTACGCTATTTTACCCTGAAAAATCTTCATTATTATTTTTATGCCCTCTGCGTATGCAGAATATATTTTATCATACTGTACTGGCTGTGCCACTCATTATCTCTGGCATTGTTTTAATTATAGCATTACGCTGTTTGCGAGTACTGCAACATTGCTTCGGCTAGCTGACTCTAGGCACGGTTAACGTCCTATGACTTATTCCCTTAGTTGCATCTTTGCAGTACTGGCATTCTACACAGTCATGTTACGACTTCTTTTTATTGTGGTACAGCAGTCGCTCTGTAAACATTAATTAATAAATTAAGGTCCCCCCCGCTCCTGTTTTGTTTTTCTCTCCGCCCAGAATGTAACTTGCTTAGCTAAATGAATTGTGGGGTTCAGTCCCTGAGCCCATTATGTGCCTCTGTAACCCTTTCCACTACCGCCCACAAGATGGGTATGGGGTGCATAATAAATGAACTAAACTAAAAACTTATGTAAAATCACTTTATGTATGTACCTTTCCTGAATAAAAATATTATTTATTTATTTATTTTATTTAGCACAGGGACTCCCACTCCCTTTCCACAGCATGCCAAGGCCTTCAGAGGTTGTAATCTCTTCCGACATTGACCCAACAGTCTGTTCATCTCAGCTTCCAAACTCTCATGGGTATATCCAACATATATGCCTAAATATTTATATATATTAACTCTCTATATTTTTACCGTTTATTTTCAATATAATGGGCCTCCGGGTCCGTCTAATTACCACAAGCTACCACAAGCTACCACAAGCTTCACAAAGCTTCCTGGCAATACGTTAGTAATGAAAAAATATGATATGTTAGGTTAGGCTGACCTAACCTAACCTAGCCTAACCTAACCTAACCTAACCTAACCTAACTTAACCAAACCAAACCTAACCTATCCTAACCTAACCGACGCTTGGATCGTCGACTTAATTTGGCGTCACCAGCTCTTTATTTTCGTCTAATTTCATTTTAATTAAAAAGATACTTTTTCAAACTAAAATTATGTTTTTTCGTGTTGTACGTTCAGCACCAACATTATAATGAGTAAATATATCATATTTATTCATTACTAACGTATTGCCAGGAAGCTTTCCGAAAGCATGTGTAGCTTGTGGTAGCTTGTGGTAATTAGACGGACCGGGGCCTCCGACTTCTACATTCAAACTTAGTTTTGTTTTCATTAACCACCAGTCCCATATGGTGACACAGGTATCCGAAATTGTCCAACACTGTTTGAACCTTTGAAATATCTTTGCCCTGAAACAAAATATCATCGGCATATATGATCGGAGTTACCTCATTTGAGTATCTCTCAGACGCTATCTTATTCATTAGTACATTAAACAGGGTGGGACTCAACACTCCTCCCTGAGGTGTGCCGAGTTCAAAAGATCTCACACCTGACATACAACCTTGATACCACACCTGAGCCTTACTTTCGTAAAGATAATCCCCTATCCAGCGCAATAATCTCCTTTAACACCAAGACCAGCTAATTCATATAAAATAACCTCTTTGTTGGCTTTATCAAAAGCTCCTTGTAAATCAATAAAAATTCTATAATAATCATTTTCATTAGCTAGACATTTAATAATACAATCAGAGGTACTTTTTCCTTTGAGGAACCCGAACAAATTACTAGACAGCTGATCACCTATTATATATAAAAGCCTATTTAAAATGATCCTCTCCATCATTTTACAAAAACACGAGGTTAAAGACACAGGTCTGTACTCTCCATTGGCTTTAGGGATAGGGATGATCATAGCTTTTTTCCATTTACTGGGAATACTGCCCTCTTTATAACTAATATTAAACAGGTCTAAAAGTGGGCTTTTCGTCATAATGGCAAGTTCATTAAGTATTTCATAAGTTACTCCATCCTCCCCAGGGGCGGTAGATTTCCCAACTTTAATCGCCGCTATTAGTTCTTCTCTGGTAATACCTGTGCAAGTGACATCACCACTGTTACCTGCTGTAAGTATAAAATCCATTCTTAGATCTTTCCAAGAATCTAATGACTCTCTCGTTTACAGCGGTAATGAACTAAGTTTGGCAGCTTCCGCCCATTTATTTACGAGACCATTTGCAATTCCTTGCGGGTCAGGATGTGCAACAAAATTATGCTTTTTACCCCTTATTTTATTTACGTCTTGCCAGATTTCTTTCAAGTTTCTGTTACTCCCAACTTTCTCTGCAAACTCCTGCCAATACTTGCTCCTAATTTCCTTTCTCTTCTCCCCACACAGCCTAGCAACTGCTAGTAAAGCATTCTTCCCTTCCTCAGTCCTACCATTCCTATTCCAATTCCTGTGAGCTCTCCTTATTGTTAATGTCCACCCCTTAAGCATCTCGTCATGTGTATAATTTTCTTTTCTGGGGGATGCTTTTTTATACTAGATGTTTTCCGGTTCAATGTTGCATTAAATACATCTACCTCCTTAATTAAATCTTCATAAAATGCTTCTGCCGAAACTGGCTTATAAGTATCGATGATGTTAGTGCCTTAATTGAACTATTGACAACAAATTCACTTTTATTATACTTACTGAAACGTGGTTGAAAGAGGATACTACTCAACTCTTTAACATGCCTAACTACTCGCAATTCACAACTGTCGTCAAATTCAAAGAGGTGGTGGTACTGCTCTTTACTACCACCAAGAACTAACATGCTTAAAAGTAATTAGAACTAGAGACTGCTGTGGGGAGTATATCTTCGCCAGTTTCAGAGTCAAGGGTGCCGAGTCTATCCTGTCTGTAGGTGCAGTCTATAGAATTCCTAACACTGATGTGTCTGAATTCAATTCAAACCTTAATAATCTAATACTCGAGAACAGACTGAACAAAAACCATCTAATTATCGCAGGGGACTTTAATATTGACCTCTGCGAGCCTGAGCACCCTACTACTGTTAGCTTCCTCAACTGTATGAATTCCTGCTTCCTCATACCCTTAATCACTAGACCTACCAGAATCACTGATAGTACTGCCACGACTCTAGATCACATTTATTTATTTATTTATTTATTCATATACAAGAAGGTACATTGGGAATGTGAGAATATATAATATGGTAATTACAATCTTGTAAAGCCACTAGTACGCGCAGCGTTTCGGGCAGGTCCTTAATCTAAGAAAATTTTTAGTAGGTAAATACTAGCAAAAATTATAAAAAAGAAATGATAACAGTTACATGGCAAGAAAAGAAAAAAAAAAGATGAGAGAAAATTGTAGGTACAGTATAATAAAGCACTTAGGTAGCTAAGATTGATTGCAATGAAAGCTTGAATGGTAGTTGACAAAATTGGTAGGCACAATACAGCAAATGGCTAGCACATAAAGGAAGACAGCAATGAACACAATGATAAGGTTGTTTGGGTTAAATACATAAGAATTAGGAGATTGGGTAACACTAGATACAGAGCAAAAAATAAAGCTCAGTGTAGGAAACTAAGAAGATGAAATTAAGTACTTTTTGGTTTTGTTTTTAAATAAGGCAAAAGTTTTACAGTTTTTCAATTCACTAGGGAGTGAGTTCCATAGACTAGGTCCCTTAATTTGCATAGAGTGTTTACACAGATTAAGTTTGACCCTGGGGATATCAAAGAGATATTTATTTCTGGTGTGGTGATAATGGGTCCTATTACATCTGTCCAGAGAGAGTTTCAGAGCATGGTTTGCATTTAAGAACAGGGTTTTGTAGTTGTAGTTGACACAAGAGAATGTGTGGAGGGAGTTAATATTTAGCAAGTTTAGGGATTTAAACAAGGGAGCTGAGTGTTGTCTGAAAGCAGAGTTAGTTATTATTCTGATAGCAGATTTTTGCTGGGTGATGATGGGCTTAAGGTGGTTTGCAGTGGTAGACCCCCATGCACAGATACCATAATTAAGATAGGGGTAGATTAGAGCATAATAGAGAGAGAGGAGAGCAGAGTTAGGAACATAATATCTGATTTTGGAGAGTATACCAACTGTCTTAGAGACTTTCTTAGTTATGTGTTGAATGTGGGTGCTGAAGTTGAGTCTCTTGTCTAGGAATAGGCCAAGAAACTTGCCATCATTTTTATTACTGATGTTAATGTTGTCTATCTGTAGCTGAATTGCATTTGATGATTTGCTTCCAAATAAGATGTAGTAAGTCTTTTCGATGTTTAATGTTAGTTTGTTAGTTGACATCCATAAGTGGACTTTTTTTAATTCATTATTCACAACATTATTTAGTGTATGTGGGTTGAGGTCTGAATAGATAAGAGTAGTATCGTCAGCAAACAATATAGGTTTGAGAATATTAGAGACATTAGGCAGATCGTTTATATATATAAGAAATAGAAGAGGTCCTAAGATACTGCCCTGTGGCACTCCAACGGTAATTGGTAGAGTGGAAGAAGTTGTTTCATTGATAGTTACATATTGGTGTCTGTCACTAAGATAGGATCGGATGTAGTCAAGGGCAAGGCCTCGGATTCCATAATGCTGGAGTTTAAGTAAGAGGTAGTTGTGATTAACAGTATCAAAGGCTTTTCTTAGGTCAATGAAGAGTCCAATCGGAAACTCATTTTTGTCAAGTGCTGAGTAGATTACGTCAAGGAGACTAATGATTGCATCGTTGGTGCTCTTTTGGGACCTGAAGCCAAACTGGCAGGGGCTGAGTATGTCGAATTTTACGAGGTAGGAATAGAGCTGTTTGTAAATAATTTTTTCAAATATTTTTGATAGAATGGGTAGATTTGATATTGGTCTATAATTGTTTATGTCCGCCGGATTGCCTCCTTTATGGACTGGCGTTACTCTTGCTTTTTTGAGGATATCAGGGAAGGTGTGACACTCTATAGATTTGTTGAACAGTAGGGCTATGGGTGGGGCAAGGGCATGGGAGGCTCTCTTGTATACAATGGACGGAATTTCACTGGTGTTCCCTGCCTTTGTTTTTAGAGAGTGTATGATGGACACAACATCTGCCGGGCTGATTGGTGAAAGGAGTAGAGAGCTTGGATAGCTGCCTGAGAGATATGTGTTAATATGTGTCTGAGTCTGTGGGATTTTACTGGCAAGATTAGCACCAACCGATGAAAAGAAACTATTAAATTCATTTGCCATTTCTAAATCAGTTGACGGTATATCCCCATCCTTGTAGAGTTTTATTTGGTTATGTGAGTGTTGTTTAGTTCCTAGGATACTAGAGATGGTTTTCCAAGTGCTTTTCATGTTGCCTTTTGCTTCATTGAATCTATTCACATAATATGCAAGTTTTGCCTTTCTTATGATACTGGTAAGCATTGATGAGTACCTTTAGCTACTTCCTTTGAAACTAGGCCAATCCTAAGTTTCTTTTCATATTCATGTTTCTTGTTGATTGAATTGAGAATGCCGCTTGTGAGCCATGGATTGTTTAATCTTTTGTCAGTTACTTGCTTGGTAAGAAGGGGACAATGAAGGTTGTAGAGGCTTAGAGTTTTGGAGAGGAAGAGGTTAGCTAATGAATTTATATCCTGGGTATTATTGAATTCAGAATCCCAGTTAATATTGTGAAATGCATCTGTAAGATTGCCCAAAGCTGATTCACTGTGTAGCCTAAATGAAAGTTTCTTGCTTTTTTCTGGACCAACATAACCTGGACCAACATCTGGACCAACATAACCTCTCAGCTTACTTCAGGTATAATCACCG
>WNGS01003168.1:9495-39444 GCA_020271785.1 Procambarus virginalis
CCTTCTAACCTCAGAATTGCTTTTAAATACATGGATGGAGAAATACTAAAGAAATTGTTCACGACTTTTATTAGACCAAAGCTGGAATATGCAGCGGTTGTATGGTGCCCATATCTTAAGAAGCACATCAACAAACTGGAAAAGGTGCAACGACATGCCACTAAGTGGCTCCCAGAAATGAAGGAACGAGCTACGAGGAGAGATTAAGGCATTAAATATGAAAAAACTAGAAGATAGAAGAAAAAGAGGTGATATGATCACTACATTCAAAATAGTAACAGGAATCGATAAAATTGACAGGGAAGAATTCCTGAGACCTGGAACTTCAAGAACAAGAGGTCATAGACTTAAAACTAACGCCGCGGAAAAGAAATATACGAAAATTCAGTTTTGTAAACAGAGTGGTAGACGGTTGGAACAAGTTAAGTGAGAAGGTGGTGGAGGCCAAGACCGTCAGTAGTTTCAAAGCGTATATGACAAAGAGTGCTGGGAAGACGGGACACCATGAGCGTAGCTCTCATCCGTAACTACACTTAGGTAATTACACTTAGGTAATTACAGGGAATAGCTCAACTGACGCTGAAGCTTACAAGGTCTGCTTGAAGCACGTGCCTGTGAGGAGGGGCAGAAAAAGAGGACCACTCTAGAAAGAGAACGCAGACGACTGTACAGGAGAAAGAAAAAAAATAACGGAAATGCTTCGGCAGACACAACTATCACAAGCAAGGAAATAAGCCTAAGCAGGGAGATCGGAAGAAATAGAACAAACGTTGAAGCGATCATATGAGTCTGAGGAAATGGAATTGGAACAGAAAGCTATACAAGAGATTAAGAAAATACAAAATATTTTTTCACATACGCAAAATCAAAATAAAAAACCTCGACCAGTATTGGATTGTTAATTACAAATGAAGGTACGTACACAGAGGACAACAAAGAGATTAGTGAAATTCTAAGAAGCCAGTATGAGGCTATGTTTAGCACACCAATAAACAACATGAAAGTTGATGACCCAGACAGCTTCTTTATGAATGACATTCAAGCTGCAGATAATGTAATGGATATTACCACAAACTCGGAAGACTTTGAAAGAGAAATTGACAATATGCCTATGCACTCAGCTCCTGGGCCTGACTCATGGAATTCAATATTCATAAAGAAATGTAAAGTACCAGTAGCGAGAGCACTCAGCATAATATGGAGAAAGAGCCTGGATACAGGGGAGATACCAGCAGCACTTAAATCTGCAGATATAGCTCCATTGCACAAGGGGGGGAGCAAAGCCTTGGCAAAAAATTATAGGCCAGTTGCACTAACATCACACACAATAAGTGTTTGAAAGAGTGATTAGGAATCAAATACTAAGTTTTATAGAAAACAATGAATAGCACAACCCAGGACAACATGGATTTGGAGTGGGAAGATCCTGTCTGTCACAGTTACTCAACCACTATGACAAAATCACAGAAGCCCTAGAAGAAAAGCAAAATGCAGATGTTGTATACACAGACTTTGCAAAGGCGTTCGACAAATGTGACCATGGGGTGATAGCTCACAAAATGAGGTCAATGGGAATAACTGGAAAAGTAGGACGCTGGATACTCAATTTCCTGTCGAACAGAACACAAAGAGTAACAGTCAATCAAATAAAATAGTCCAAGCGATGTTAAAAGCTCTGTACCTCAAGGTACAGTCCTTGCACCGCTACTGTTCCTTATTCTTATATCAGATATAGACAAAAATACAAGTCACAGCTTCGTGTTGTCCTTTGCAGATGACACAAAAATCAGCATGAAAATTACCTCTGCTGAAGACATTGAAAAATTACAATCATATGTTAACAAAGTTTTTGATTAGGCAGCAGAAAATAACATGATGTTTAACAATGATAAATTTCAGGTATGGCAAAAATGAGGATCTGAAACATAATACAGAGTACAAAACACAATCGAATCTTCCCATAGTAGAAAAACGACATGTCAAGGAATTGGGAATAATGATGTCCGACGATCTAACGTTTAGGGAGCATAACCAAGCAAATATTGCGTCAGCCAGGAAAATAATCGGATGGATTACGAGAACTTTCAAATCCAAGGATCCCATCACATTGGTTGTACTCTTCAAGTCACTTGTGTTGTCCCGTCTCGAGTACTGCTCAGTACTCACTTCCCCCTTCAGAGCAGGAGAGATTGCTGAAATAGAGAGAATACAGAGAACATATATGGCACTCATAGACGAGATAAAACACCTAAATTATTGGGATCGTCTCAAAGCTCTCCGAATGTACTCTCTAGAAAGGAGACGAGAGAGATACCAAATAATATACACATGGAAAATACTGGAGGGCCAGGTCCCAAATCTACACAGTAAAATAACAACGTACTGGAGTGAACGATATGGAAGAAAATGCAAGATTGAACCAGTGAAGAGCAGAGGTGCCATAGGCACACTCAGAGAGCATTGTATAAACATGAGTGGTCCGCGGTTGTTCAACGTCCTCCCAGCGACTATAAGAAATATTACCGGAACAACCGTGGACATCTTTAAGAGAAAAGTGGACTGTTTTCTAAGAGAAGTTCCGGATCAGCAGGGCTGTGGTGGGTATGTGGGCCTGTGGGCCGATCCAAGCAACATCCTGGTGGACTAAACTCTCACAAGTCGATCCTGGCTTTGGGCCGGGCTTGGGGAGTAGAAGAACTCCCAGAACCCCATCAAGCAGGCATCAAGCAAGCTGAAAAAGATACAGCCTTTGACGTGATTGGTAAGGTCATTCCACATTTTGGGACCCTTGATTTGCAGAGCATTTCTACATTGGTTAAGTTGTGCTCTTGGAATATCATATAGATACGTGTTTCTAGTGTGGTACCCATGGGTTTTGTTACAACTCTCTAGGAAGCATTTAAGGTCAGGATTAGCATTACAGTTCAGAGCTTTATATATATAATGTACGCTTGAGAGCATGTACTGTGACTTCATATCAAACATACTCAAAGATTTGAGTAAGGATGCCGAGAGCTGCCTGGTGCCAGAATTTGTTATTGTTTTAATAGCATATTTGTGTTGATTAATTAGAGGACGTAGATGATTTTGGATAGTAGACCCCAAGCACAGATACCATAAATGAGATAAGGATAGATGAGTGAGAAATAGAGCATTACCAGGACAGGGAGAAGTACATAATATCTATTTTTAGAAAGAATGCTAACTCTTTTTAGATTTTTTTCTGGGGGAGCCCCTACGGCTCCCCGGAGCTATCCATGGCTGATATAGATACCCTAACTATTTTGCATCAGTCGATGTGGGTGGAGTTCTAGGCCTACCGGGGACCATGAGCCAGAACCTGGCCCCCTCAGAGAGGCACGGGGAGCAATGGCCCATAGAAATGCACAGGTGATTTGGAGCATTCTATATCTGCCATCGACCGGGACAGGCACCCAGAAAGGTAAGCGCCATAAAACAAACCCCTATTTTGGTTAACAACAAAAATCGACAAACGAGTGGACAGAACTCCCCCAGGAAAACGAACTAACAAGCATGACGTCACACGAACTGCGCCGCATGTCTGCGCAGCTCCCCCCTCCCCGGGAGGGGGAAGGGGGAGCCCCAGACCCCCGCGCCGGCGATCCCCGCCCCAGTTCCTCGGCTGATGGGATAATGCACGGTCGTGTGGCTCCAGCTCCGGTCTTGTCTCAGTGCTGTGACTTGTTTGCAGTGCTGCTTTAACAGTGGTCGTGTGAGCTGGGAGTAGCATTCTCAGGTACTCGGGCAGCATGTGCTTAGGGTCACCTTCCCTGAGTGCCCTGTAAGTACTGCCCTTGGGGCTTGGGGTTGCCTTCCACAAGTCACCTTGGGTCTGCCTCTGTTGGCTTTTCGCTGCTTGGCGTTTGGCCGCCCCAAGTGTTTGGGGATTTTACTCCCTTGTTTACCTTGGGATTAGTGGTAGTTATAGCACTGGTGGGCGCAGGGTACTGCGTAGCTAGTTTTCACTTATGACAGCGGCCGGCTCTGTTCCCTCTGGGAACAGAGTGTCCACTTGTGTGGTTTTCTTTTATATTTGTTTTTGCCTGGTAGGGGGGTCTGCCTTGTTCCCCCCCCCCCCTTATACTAGGTTCGTTTGTGTGGTGGCACCCCCTGCTTCACCCTCACGGGTGGACACGTCCCGTGGGTTCAGCTTTAGCAGTTTGCTTGGTAGTTTGGGGCGCCGGTTAGCAGTGCCCTGCCTGGGATAACCCTTAGCAGACCCAGTCTAGGGGCCCTGGGAAACCCCCGGGGGCTCTCGGGTCCGATAGTGGAGACCCTTGTGTCACCTCTCGCTTTGTGCGAGTTGAGGGTTGCTCTGTTCCTTTGTCTCAGGGTGACTCTCCTTGTTTTTGCCTTCGTCATGCTGCCTGTTGGGTCGGTGACACATACGACCCTGAGTCCTGCGAGCTTTGTTGCTTGTTCGTGACTCCATTCACCCAGTCTGCTGATGAATTCCCGTGGGTGCAGGCAGCTCGCGCGTTGCAGGGTAGGTTGTTGCAACGCGCTCAGGTTTGTCGCTTCCCCGGACGCCCCGATGCTGCCTTGCTTGTGTAGGACACAGACTTGGGGGTTTTGGTCGCTTCGGCCTTGGTTCTTCCACGCCCCCTGTTTTTCCCCCCCCCCTGCTTCTGGCCCCTACGCATCTGCAGGCTTCGGGGTCGGGGCGGGGTTAGAGGTTCTGAGACTTGGCAGTTTCGGGGGTTGCCCCGTCCGGGGTAGCTGCGGAGGCATTCGAGTCTGTTCCTCGGCCGATGCTCCGGGTCTGACCAGTGGGCCCCTTCTCTTCCAGCTCTCTCGGCTGCCCCGGCTTTTCCTTGTGGGGCCGGGGCTTTGGAAGTCGACTCGGCCCCGGGGTCTGGTGTAGAGGCTCCTGGGTTTGGGGAGGAGCGGCCTTGGGGCTTTGTGCTCATTGCGCCTCGCCTGGATTCCGTCCTTCTGAGCGGGGCTTACTGTTGCGAGGAGTGGGGTTTTTCTTTCCCCCCTTTGTGTACGATTTGGGCTTGGGTTCTGCTCCTCCCCGGGTTCGGTTCCATGTCCCTGTGGTTTCTTCGGTTCTGTCTTCCGGGTTTTCAGCTAACCGCATCTCTTCGCCTGCGGTGGGTTGGCCTTTGCGGCTTACCTCNTGCCGTTTTGGAACAAGGTGTAGACACTTTCACCCTAAATATGTCAATTTCAATTGAGGACAAAAATGCTACAATCTTCAGTGTCCGGAATTCCACGTGAGAGGTACACAGCGTTATAGACGGGAAGATCAATATGACACTACTGGAAATTTTTTAGAGGAAGGCAGAAACAGAGTAGAAATATAAGGGAGAGGTACAGTCAGATGGAACCACTACAGGAGTACAGAGGAGAAGGGAGATACCCACAAGACTGGAATACAAAGTAACACGCACACAGGTACTACACCACACAACACCCGTCCTACTACCAACATTGGACGAATCACTACCCAAACAACACACTCTGGACCAGGGTAGAGTTGGGGGAGAACTACCAAGCCCACCAGAAGTGACACGCAATGTGGGAAATCATTCATATTTGCAAACATACAAGGCTTGAAACCAAAATCAAGAAATAAAGTTAAGTTCATAAATGGCCTCCTAATAGAATCGAACTCAATATTTGGAGCATTTACAGAAACCCACGCAAAAGACCACATGGATAGTGAAATCTGGATCCCGAATTATAATCTATATAGATGTGACAGAGTAACTAGGTCAAGTGGAGGAGTAGGTCTGTATATTAAAGAGGAGCTGGCATGCACAGAGCTCCTGAACTCGTCCAATGAGGTGGTAGAGATACTTGGAATCAAGGTAGAAAATATGAATCTACTTATAAATAAATAAATAAATATGTTTATTCAGGAAAGGTACATACATAAAGTGATTTTACATAAGTGGATTTATAGATAGAGCTAGTACATACAATGCCTAAAGCCACTATTACGCAATGCGTTTCGGGCAAGAAAACATTAATATCTAAAACTTAATACTAATTGAGCAAAAGAATAAAATGTTTGAGAACAGATACAAATAAAGATAAAAAAAGGGGGGAACATGACTGAAAAAGCAGCACAAATACAATAGGTAGACAAACAGCGTTGAATAAAAAAAAAATAACATACATGGGTTGACAATAGAGTGGTAAGGTAGGTTACAGGGAATTAATCAGGTAGTGTTTAGTTTTAATCTTAAACTGGTTGAGAGAGGTACAGTCTTTAACATGGTTGGGAAGGTCATTCCACATTCTGGGTCCCTTGATTTGTAGAGCATTTCTAGTTTGATTAAGTCGTACTCTTGGAATATCAAAACTGTATTTATTTCTGGTGTGGTGCTCATGGGTTCTGTTACAGCTTTCAATGAAGCTTTTGAGGTCAGGATTGGCATTACAGTTCAGCGTTTTATATATGTATAATACACATGAGAGAATGTGCAGTGACTTAATATCTAACATATTCAGAGATTTGAGTAGGGGTACCGAGTGATGTCTGGGGCCAGAGTTGGATATTGTCCTAATAGCAGCTTTGTGTTGAGTAATTAGAGGACGTAAATGATTTTGGGTAGTAGAACCCCAAGCACAAATACCATAGTTGAGATATGGATAGATGAGGGAGTAATAGAGAGTCACCAGGGCAGGGCGGGGTACATAATATCTGATCTTAGAAAGAATGCCAACAGTTTTTGAAACTTTTTTTGATATATTTAGAATGTGTCCCTGGAAATTAAGCTTGTGATCAATGAGAACGCCAAGGAATTTGCCATCTAATTTGTTACAAATTTGGGTATTGTTAATCTTGAGATTTATTTGATTAGAGGATTTATTGCCAAACAGAATATAGAAAGTTTTGTCAATGTTAAGGGTGAGTTTGTTGGCAGTTAGCCAAAGATGGACTTTATTAAGCTCGGTATTTACTGTGGCATTTAGAGCAAGGGGGTCAGGACTGGAGTAAATGAAGGTTGTGTCGTCAGCAAATAGAATTGGTCTAAGGTGTTGGGAGGCATTTGGAAGGTCATTAATGTAGATGAGAAAGAGGAGAGGGCCAAGTATACTGCCCTGAGGAACACCAATGTTGATGGGTAGGGTAGGAGAAATTGAATTGTTCACAGAAACATACTGGAGTCTGTCAGTAAGGTAAGATTTGAGGTATTGCAGGGAGAGTCCTCTGACTCCATAATGATGTAATTTAAGAAGAAGGTTTTGGTGGTTGACAGTGTCAAAAGCCTTACGCAGGTCCACAAATAACCCAACAGGGAACTCATTTTTATCAAGAGCTGCATGAATTAAGTTAATCATACTAATAAGTGCATCGTTAGTGCTTTTTTTAGGTCTGAAGCCATATTGGCAAGAGCTAAGTATATTGTGCTTGGCTAGATAAGAGTAGAGCTGCTTGTAGATTAGTTTTTCAAAAATTTTTGATAAGTTAGGCAGGATTGAAATAGGTCTGTAGTTGTTAACATCTGTGGGATCACCACATTTGTGGACAGGGGTTACTCTCGCTTTTTTTAGAATATCTGGAAAGGTTTGGAGTTCAAGTGACTTGTTGAAGAGCAATGCAATTGCAGGGGCTAAGGATCTGGAGGCTTTTTTGTAAATTAATGTCGGAATCTCCTCAAGGGCACTAGACTTGGTTTTAAGGGAAAGGATTATCTCATTGACTTCAGTGGAATTAGTAGGCTTTAGGTACAGAGACTGTGGATAGTTACCTGTAAGGTAGTCCTTAACCTCAGTACTGGAAGATGGAATATCATTTGCAAGGGATGACCCAATGGAAGAGAAGAACCTATTGAACTCAATAGCAGAATCAGAGGCTGAAAGCTGACCATCGTTATTAGACAGGAGTGTTGGTTTGTTGTTTAAAATCTTCTTTGATCCCAAGATTTGTGAAATTGTGCTCCAAGTTTTTTTAATGTTGCTCTTTATTTGGGTAAATTTATCTTCGTAGTATTTAGCTTTGGCTCGTCTAATTATCTTAGATAGCAGTAAAGAGTAATTTTTGAGAATTCTTTGGAGACGGTTCCTAGCCTATACTTCTTCTCAAGGTCATGTTTTTTATTAATGGATTTAAGTATTCCCTTTGTAAGCCAGGGATAAGCCACTTATATTTTAATATACAAACCTCCAGATGCAACAGTTGAGGAATTCACTGAACAGATTCACAAAATAGAGAAGATCCTTGATAACCTAGCAAACCCAGTACCAGACATCATCTTCCTTGGAGACTTCAATCTACCCAGTTTAAAATGGAGAATAGTAAACAATAACATTATAGCAGGAAGTCAACCTGGAAATAACCAACCACAGGTCAGAGAACTACTGAGATTCTGTGACAAATTCTCGCTCAGTCAGCAGATTACAGAACCAACTAGGAACGAAAACACGCTGGACTTGATATTCACGAACAATGAGGAGCTAATCAGAGACATTACTGTCTCAGACACTACGTACTCGGACCACAAGCTCATTTAAGTGCAAACTAACATTAATAACGGTAGTAGGCCCAAGCGAATCAACAAGCGAGAAGGGCTATTCAATAAATTCAATTTTAATAATAAAAGGATAGACGGGGAGAAAATAAACAGGGAACTTACAAACATTCAATGGGAAAATGTCCTAAGAAATAAAATCCTACACAAGAAATAGAAAAACTGACTTCTGAAGCATGTTCCTTTGAGGAAAGCCAGAAAGAGGTCCAATGTAGAAAGAGAACACAGACGACATTACAAAAGGAGGAAGAAATTAACGGAAATGCTTAAGCATACAATACTCTCCATACAGAGAAGAAATAATTTAAACAGGGAGATTGAAGAAATCGAACAGAGACTGAGGCATTCCTATCAGATTGAAGAAAGGCAACTAGAACAAAAAGCAATTCAAGAAATAAAGAAAAACCCAAAATATTTCTTCACATATGCTCAATCAAAAGCGAAAACCACTGCCAGTATTGGACCTATTCGTACTAGCAAAGGTACATACACAGAGGATGACAAAAAAATTAGTGAAATCCTAAAAAAGCAGTATGAAGACCTGTTTAGCACTCCGATACTCAGCATGAAAGTGGAAGATTCGGAAACTTTCTTTATGAATGATACTCAAACACCTGTAAATATAACTGATATCAGCATGAGCGTGGCAGACTTTGAAAGAGAAATTTACAATATGCCCATGCACTCAGCCCCGGGTCCAGACTCATGGAATTCAATATTTATAAAGAAATGCAAAGTGCCAATAGCACAGGCGCTCAGTATAGTGTGGAGGGAGAGCTTGGACACAGGGGAGATACCAGACGCGCTTAAAGCAGCAGACATTGCGCCTCTACACAAGGGTGGTAGCAAAGCATTGGCAAAGAATTATAGACCAGTTGCATTAACTTCCCACATAATAAAAGTATTTGAGAGAGTGATCAAAAGTCAGGTCACTAGATTCATGGAAACCAATGACCTCCACAATCCAGGCCAACATGGATTTAAAGCAGGAAGATCATGCCTCTCACAGCTACTTGACCACTATCACAAAATCATGGAGGCATTAACCCTTACACTGCTCAGGGGTCCTGGGGACATTTACACCCCTGTGCGCAAGAAAAAAAAATTCAAAAATTTTTTTCGTCTTCTAAACATGTTAATTTGTGTACCCTGAGCACGGGAAAAATAGCAAAAAAATCGTAGGCGACATATTTTGGGCGCAATTGACCGAAAAAGTCTGGCAAAAAGTGGGCGTTGACAGAGCGGTCGTCAGGGACGGTCTGCGTCACCCGCGCTGACAGATGGGAGTTGCCACAAAGATGATATTACCTAATTGTTTCAATGTCTCCGATTGTTTTTTTCTTAGTTTTTTTGCAGTAATATTATTCAATAGTGTGTATTGTAATATATTTATATAATAAAAGTGGTGAATAATCGCTATACTCAAACGTATGGTGTGCATATTAGTAATTCAATTATTATGTTCATAAAACAATAAACAAATAGTTTTGCTGCTATTACACTCTATACACAGGTTATATATAAGTATCTGCATATTTTGGTCACCATAACGAACCACTAAGTTGGTATTGAGAGTCGAAAAGCAACGAAGAGTTACCGCCACACACCAGCCAGCCACTCGCTGCCACTCCCTCAACACACGCACTAAACTTTCTCCCCAACAATACCATTTGTGGTGTTATTACACTATATACAGACGTTATATATAAGTATGTATATATTTTGTTCACCACAACTGTACAGCTAAGCTGATATAGTTAGTTCAGGCACTAAGAGTCGTCGGTATACACAGCTGGCGGCTCCCTCACTCATTCAAGGTCACACACACACTAAACTTTCTCTCCCAAAAATACTGTTTGCAGTGTTATTACCCTATATACACATATTATATATAAATATCTACATGTTTTATGCACCGTAACTGGACACCTAAGCTTGTAGTGCGCCCAAAGAGCATAGTGGCCACTCTCTAAACAGCTAGACAAATCGTGCAGACGACGTCACCTCCGTCACCCAAATGGCTCCTCCCAGCATAATCCTTTTGCTGTTATTACACTAATACACACATTATATATAAGTATCTACATTTGTGTTCACCATAGAGAACCACTGAGCTGGTATGGTGAATGTAAACAATAACAGGTGGCCACACAGTCAGTAAACGATGCTGTCTCCTTCCGTCTCTCAGCATCACTCCTCCCACAGCGCTAATTATTACAACAATCTTGCTATTATCACAACCCTGGTTATTTATATCACAGTCAGGGGTCATCTGTAATATTGTCATCATTAAATAATAACAATTATATATATTTATTTTGACATTTTTCGGCGATGCTGTGGTCACAAGCTGAACAGCAATGCTGCTCGCTCATGCTGCGTGCGCCAGCCTTGGTTGCTCCAACAGTAATGTGCCTCTCACACCTGAGAATATTGCCCACGATTTTTTTTTTAAATTGCGTCTGTTTACAAGAGCCCTGAGGAAGCTAATGTGAACCCCGTGTAGCCGCGGGCCATTTGAATTGGGCGTGGCACCCTATGGCGTATATATACGCCATGCGCACCGTGGGACATGTTACTCAGGGCGTATATATACGCCATGCGCAGTTTAAGGGTTAAAGGAAAAACATAATGCGGATGTCATATACACTGATTTTGCAAAGGCATTCGACAAATGTGACCATGGAGTGATTGCACACAAAATAAGGTCAATGGGTATAACTGGTAAAGTAGGACGCTGGATACTCAATTTCCTGTCGAACAGAACACAAAGAGTAACAGTCAATCAAGTAAAATCGAGTCAGAGCACAGTTAAAAGCTCTGTGCCTCAAGGTACAGTCCTTGCACCACTGCTGTTCCTTNCGCCTGGAAGGAGATGTTGTTGTCTTGCCTATATACTGAGTTCTTTGAGGCTTACAGTCCCCAAGTGGGCGTTTGAAGGCATAGACGACATTGGTCTCTCTTAAAGCGTTCTGCTATGTGTCTGGAGAGTTTCTTATGAGTAGTTTTGGCCATTTTTTTGGTTTATAGTAAATCGTCAATTGTATCTTCTGTTTTTTGTCTGTAGGGATAACGTTTCTATTAACAATATCTTTAGGACCCTTTCCTCCGTTTTATGAGCTGTGGAAAAGAAGTTCCTATAAAATAGTCTTAATAGGGGGTACAGGTGTTGTGTTAGTTGTCTCTTCAGAGGTTGCGTGGCATTTCACCTTCCTTCTTATGATGTCTTCAACGAAACCATTGGAGAAGTCGTTGTTGACTAGTCAACAGACTAGTTGTTGACCCCCAGTTCATTGGCTGATGCAATCTGGGGCTGTCGTCAACCCCGGCCTCAATTTTTTGGCAATTTTTTTTTCTTAGTGGTTTTCTTTGATGTTTGTGGTGTGGTGGCCAGGTGTAACATTAGTGAACTGGGCCTGCTTGCACTTAGGGCTACCCTCGCTGGGCACCCTGTAAGTACCAACCTTGGGTGCTAGCATTACCTTCTATAATGTCTTAGGGACTCCTCTTCCATATGGGTTCTTGCTGCTCGGCATTTACCCCTGCCCTGGGGGCCACCTGGGGTTTGGTGGCCCTTATTTGGCCTTGGGTAGGGAGTAGTATTGTTGTTTGGGTGCGGCCAACTACCTACACAGTGGTCAGTTCTTGTTTCCTCTGGCGACGTTGTACTTTTGTGGGGGTTTCTTTTCTTTTTGTTTGGTTTGCCTGGTGGGGGTCTGCCTGGCATGGCTATTGGTCCACATACAGTGGCACCTCGACTTACGATTGCCCCTACTTACGATAATTTTGAGTTATGATGTAAATTTCATCGAAAAATGAGACTCGACATCCGATGGTGTCGTCGACTTCCAATATTTGTTGGTACACGTTCGGGTCGACCAAATGCATGGTTCCCGGTCACGCGGTCCGACCTTCCTCAGTTTACTACAGCTACCCGCTTAGTAACGATCGCACCTATAAGAAATAACGCGTTTGTGGTGATTTTTTGCATTTTGAACATTAAAGTAATTATTATATATCACGTAATGAGTCCCAGGAAAGTCAGTGGTAAGGCTCATCATATGAAAACCCATTCAAGGATGACAATAAAGCAGAAACAAGAGTACAGAATGTCTCTTCCTCAACAATTAAGAAAATGTGTGCGGCATGGGAAGAATTGTAAACCTTTTCTGAAACGACTCACCCAAATCAAGCTGCAGTAGGCCGTTGCCTTAACCTATTCAATGACACTGATGCATCATTACAGACAAATGTTAAAACGAAGGGAAAAATGTGTCTTGACAAATTTGTAGTGAGACAAACAAGCATTGAACCACAACCAGGTCTTAGTGATATTCAGGCAAAATGTAGGAGAGGGAGTACCCCAGAGAAAACATCACTGCCTGATGTGTTAATGGAAGGGGACTCCCCTTCCAAACAGTAACAACTATCCTCCTCCCCCCTCATCACCATCTTCCATACACCATCAAGAACCCTCCATAAAGGTAAGAGAAACTTTGGTACTGTATTGTAGTTAGAAAAAAAACATTGTATTCAGTATAAAATGTATTTGTATGTTAATATTTTGGTGGGTGGGGAACGGATTAATTCAATTCCCTTTATTTCTTATGGGAAAAATCGTTTCGACTTACGATATTTCGACTTATGATCCGTCTCTGGGAACGGATTATCATCGTAAGTCGAGGCCCCATTGTATAATAATTTGGTGGCCTGCCACTTGGCCACTCATGATTGTACACATCGCAGAGATTTGTGTTTGACCCCCCCCCCCACTAGTTAGCTTTGGGTCAAATTGGTTAGCTACACCTTGCCTGGTCTTCCTATAGCAGTCAGCCAATGGGCCCTGAAAAACTCTGTTGGGGCTCGGTGGACCTATGGATGCGTCTTCAGTTCCAGTTCGCCTCTTGCGAGTTTGAAGGTGCTGTGTATCCTTGTCTCAGGGTGACATTCTGAAACCATTGATATTCGGGTACAGGCAGTATCCACGTTGTATGTTAGGTTTAGGTTGCTGCAATCTGCCTAGACGAGGGTCCGGCACTCAGTGCCTCCACATCCTCCCCAAGCCAGTCTGAGACAACTGAAGAAGGGAAAAGAAGCATAAAACTGAAGCCAAATGCCCGTGAGTGCGCAAATCATCATCCTCCAAAGATGCCGAAAGGGTAGGAACCGGCATGTGCAGCTGCACAAGGCCAACAACCTGAGGAAGCACAGGGGTGAACAGGCACGCATTAAGGCACCCAAAATCACCTCCAGTACACCTTCAGAACAGTAGCAGCCTCCCGCCATTCGAGCGTGTGGGTCCAACAAAACCCACACCACGCTCCCTGCAAAAAGAAAGGGCAGTCTGCAAGCCAGGAAGACTCCGGAACCTCATAATGAACCCAATACAGGGAGGAAGAGCCGTACTCAAACTAGGACAGATCCATCACAGAGGGAAAACCCAGGACTCGCAGGAGGTAAGCAGCAAGAGCTTCCCGAAACTCCTTAGGTGGGATTTGAGAGGCAGAAAACCTCTGGAAACAGGGAGCCAAGAAACCCAAGGGAATCCAGAACTGAACCCGGGTGGAGCCGACCCCTAAATCAAACACGTACACGGAAAGTGGGGGGTGGGGTAAGAAAACCCCTTTCCCTGCAACAACAAACCCCGTGATGAGGGCACCAAAACCCAAGCGGGATCAAAGGGGGGCCCATGCCCCCCAGAGTGACTACTTCCCAGCCCTGGAATCCTCCAAGTGAGGCTCTGGGACAGAACTGTCCTCCACACCCTCTTCCCCTGAAGAAAAAGCTGAGTCCAGGGAAAAGACAGCTAAGAAGGGGGTCTGCTGGTAGGACCAAGAAGCCTCGACAGGAGGAGGAGGCTGCTCAGATGGGGCAGCCCCCAAAATTGCCCGAGTTTCATCACCATTCAAATCCCACCCCAACTCAGAAACCCTCAGACATTTGGGAGTCGGGAGCAGGGCGAAAACCACCACCTGGGAAAGGACTTACGGGTTCAGATTGAACCAGTCGAAGAAACCAGCGCCCCAAGTCCTGGTACCTAAAACCAAAATGGGACAGCCCAGGGGCATCCGAGCTGACAACCAACCTAGTGTGTTGCAGTAACCTGAACCTAGTATGCAATGCAGAAGCTGCCTGAACCCTAATCTCAATTACAGTAGAATGAGTGAACTGGAGCATGAGCAGAGAACATGTCTCGCAGGATTCTGGGTCAAATATGTCATTGACTCAACAGGCAGCATATCAGAGGCAAAACGGGCAACTGTGACTCTTAAGACAAGGACACAGTACAACCTTCAAACTTGCACAAGGCGAGGTGGATTTCAGAAGACACATCCATCGGTCAACCAAGCCTCGACGGGGTTTTCCAGGGCCTGTGAGGAGTTTTGCATACGGGAAGCCCAGGCAAAGTGCTACTAAGCCGGTGGACCCCAAATGTCAACAAAGATGGAGATGGGCTATAAACTGGATCCCTGTTATGTGTACAAGCACGAGGGCCTTGAAAAGGACCCCCCAAAATACCCTAGGTGGACTAAGTCAAACAAGGCAGACCCTCTCCAGGCAAGGGAAAACAAAAATAAAAGAAGAACCCAGCAAAAGTTCAATGCCACCAGAAGGAACAGAAATATGGCCACAGTGTAGGGAAGCATGCAATGCAGTACTCTGCAACACCAACCAGCAACACCAACACCATTTCTTCCCACTTTCTACCCAAGGCCAAACAAAGGCCACAAACCCTAACTGACCCCAAGGGTGGGGCAAATGCCAAGCAGTAAGAACCCGTACCGAAGTGGAGTCTCGAAGGCACTAGGGAAGGCAGCTACTTAAAAGGTGATTAGGGAAGACAGCCATAAGTACATGTAGCCCCAGTACACTGATGTTACTCCTGGCGACCTCGCCACAAAGAGCAGAAAGCACCGCAAAGACGTCAAATTCCACCAAGAAATAAAGGCCAAAGTTGACCGCCCCAGAGCGCATCAGCCTATGAACTGAGGAGTGAATAGCCGGTGTGGGGGGTCCGGGGCTCCCGCTCCCCCCACCCCCCCTCCCGGGAAGGTGAGGGCTGCACAGGCGAGCGGCAGTGGTGAATGACGTTTTATGACGTTTGGTTGTTTCCCTATGTTTTCTGGGGGAAGCCCTATCGGCTTCCCGGAGTTATCCAGACTGAATGGATATGTATAGCTTTCTGGCATCAATGTGCTTGGAGTTCTTGCCTACTGGGGACCACGAGCCAAAATCTGGCCCCCCTTAGAAGAGGCAGGAGGAGCAATGGCCTATAGAAACCCCCCTGTGGTTGGGAGCATTCTGTGTCGCCCATCGACCAGGACAGGCACCCAGAAAGGTAGGCGCCCCATAACAAACACCTATTCAGGTAAAACTATTGCTACCAAAAGACGAACAAATGGACAACTCCTCAAGCGAAAATTAGCAAACGAGCACGACGTCATCGTGTTGCCACGCTGCCCTCTGAGCAACGTTTGTTGTCTGTTCGTACTCCAGTTTACCCAGGGCTCTGATACTGATATGAGGGTGCAGGCAGCAGCCTCATTAAATGCTCGGTTTAGGTTGCTGCAACGCGCTCGGTTGATTGCGGCCCCGGATGTCTTGAGACTGCCCTGTTTTAGTTATAGGGACCCGGACATAGGGGTGGGGGGTCGCTTTGGCTCTGGTTCCGTCCACCCCTCCTAGTCCTTTCCTTTCGGTTGTATGTTCAGTTCTTCACCTTGCTTCCGGCTCCGAAATGTCTGAGAGTTTTGGAGTCGGGGCAGGGTTTAGTTGGTGTCGAGACTCGGGCGGTCTTGGGGGAGTCCCCTTCTGGGAATGCGGCGGTGGCATTCAAGTCTGGTCCTCCTGCCGAAGCGTCTGGGTCTGAGCAGTGGGCCTTCTTCATTCCATCTTTTTCAGCTGCTCCCGCTTCATATTTAGGGGCGGGGGAGTCAACCCCACGGCTCGGCCCTTCCTTGGGCTGGGAAGGAGGTTGACTTGGGGCCATTGGACCCCGCTTGGGTTTTTCTGCCCTCTGGGCGGGGCTTAGTGTTACAGGGTGAGGGGTTGTCTTTCGATCCCTCTTTGTACGAGTTGAATTTGGTGTCTACTCCTCCCAGGGCTCGGTTCCGTGATCCCTTGGGTTCCTCGCTTCCATCCTTCCGGAGGTTTTTGGCCGCCCACTTCCCGTCTAAGGCTTTTGGCTTCCTTGGTGGCAGAGGATTTGTGTACTCAGGCTCTGCTGGTTGCGGCTCTGCGTTTCTTTTCCCTCCTCAAGCTGTCCTCAGTTTGGCTTGAGTTGGATGTGGGTGCGCTGGGCGCTGCCTCGAGTTCAAGCGCACTGCCCTCTGCTGTGCAGTCATTATCTGCTTGTTGAAGTTGTTTGCGTCGCTTTTGCGGCATGCGGTTTCGCGGTTTTGTGCTTCTTGCCTCGCATGTTGGCAGGCTGGGCTTGCTGCTTCTTTGGAATCCGCTTGGGCCCTGGCTCTTAGGTTGTCTTCTCCCTTTTTTCCATTGTTGTTTGCAGTCTGCGGTGGTGCAGTATCTGCAGGCGGCTTCGGTTAGTTGTTGGCCGATGTCGAACTTGTTGGTTCTCCGGGGCGGCTCGTGGGGGCCTTCCCACAAAGGTTGTGCCAGGGCTTGGGGTTCCTTCCGTTGGGGTAGGCCAGTGTGTCAGATTCGGAGCTGGCGCAGCCTTCGGTTCAGTATGTTTGTACTAGGCACTGGGATCGCCCTGTGCGCCGCTTAGGTTCTCGCGAGATGTGTCGGCCCTTTCGTGGTTCGCCCTGTTGACGGGGGCGGTGGGGGAGAGGCTCGCGCCTGGTCCCACGATTCGTGGATTTTTCGGGTCATTTCATGCGGCCTGTGGTGGTGTTGGTTGGCTGCTCCTCCCTTGGGGGGTACGGGGCTCGCAGGGCAGGCCTCCTCTACTGCGATCTGTCAAGTCATCTCGGATTGGTTTCGTATGGGTGTGGTCGAAACGACTTTGTCCCTCAGGTGAGTTTCCCGCCTGGTTCCAGTCCCGAAACGGGACTGCGCAGACTTCCGGTTCATTCTGCACTTGTCCTGTTTGAACCCGTGGGTTCAAACAGGACAGGCTGCCGCTTAAAGCAGCCTGTGGGCCGCCCCAAGCAAGAGCCTGCGGGACCAAACTCTCACAAGTCAAGCCTGGCTCGAGGCCAGGCTTGGGGAGTAGAACAACTCCCAGAACCCCATCAACCCAGGGTTGTTTGCTTCTCGTTCCGGATGACTACTGTCCCAGGTCCGTCTTCTGTTGGAGCCGGGTGCTTGGATGGTGTCCCTGGACCTCAAGGACACGTATTGGCACGTCCCGGTTCATCCGAGGTTCAGGGACTGGCTTGGTTTTGTTGTGGGGCTTACTGCTTTGGTTGTCTTCCGATCGGTTTGAATCTGACGTCTTGGGTGTTTACTTGCCTTATTCGGGTTGTGGTGGCCCGACTGCGTTTGTTAGGTGTACGGGTTCTGGCCTACCTCGATGACTGGCTGGTTTGGGCTCAAAGCCAGTCCGCGCATCTGCTCGCCAGGGATCTATTCGCGTCGGCGTGGTCGAGGCATCTTCCGGTATACATGGCTCCCTTCCCCAACAGCGAGGCCATCGGGGTCGATGCTTTTCGGCTGGACTAGGTGGGGGTTACTTGTTCCTCTTTGGTTCACCTTTTGCTCCAGGTCTTGGCTCGTAACGAGACTTACCAGGGGAGGATTGTCCTTCTGGAACCTTGGTGGCCGGCCCAGCCTTGGTTTGCTCAGTGTCCAAACCCGAGGGTCTTCCCACAGCTCTGCCTCTTTCAGCAGATCGGGCCAGTCTGGTATGAGGTTGGTTCGGTCTTCTCCTCAAGTCTATGCGTCTGGAGTTTTTGACACGTGTTCATCATCACTTGTATGGTGCTCAGGTGGCTTCGTTGTTGGTCTCCCATCTGCGTGCTTCGTCTTGGCGGCAGAATGAAGTTTGCTAGCGGTCCTTCCGTTTTTTCTTATCACTGCGTAAGTGTTCTTCAGTCTCTGATATGGTTGTTTTGTCCTTTCTTTGTTGGTTGTTCCAGGACTGTCTTCTTATGCCGAATACTGTTGCCTTGTATCGTGCGGCGTTGGTGGAGCCGCTTCAGTTTGCTTTCGGTGTTGAACTTACTTCTGCTTTGTTCCGCAAGCTGTCTCGTGCTTTGTTTCACCTCTGGCCTGCTCATGTGCTGCCTGAGCCGTCCTGGTCCTTGGACCGGGTGCTCTCGTTTCTCTCTTCTCCTCGGTTTGTTGTGGCCCCTTGTGTTTCAGATTGTTTTTCCCAGGCGCTTTTCCTGTTGGCATTGGCCTACCCCCGTTGAAGAGCAGAGATGCAACGGGTACTCTGAGAGAGAACTCTATCCCGAGAACCCGAGACTGTTCAACACACTTCCACTACACATAAGGGGCATGCAGGCGATGAGTCGCAATAACGTGGCTAAAGTATGTTGACCAGACCACACACTAGAAGGTGAAGAGACGACGACGTTTCGGTCCGTCCTGGACCATTCTCAAGTCGATCAAGAGAATGGTCCAGGACGGACCGAAACGTCGTCGTCTCTTCACCTTCTAGTGTGTGGTCTGGTCAACATAAGGGGCATAACTGGCCGACCCCTCAGTGTTCAAGAGAGAACTGGGTGAACACCTCCAAAGATACCTGATCATCCAGCCTGTGTTTCATACGTCAGGCTGCGAGTAGCCACATCCAACAGCCTGGTTGATCAGCCCGGCAACCAAGAGGCCTGGTCGACGACTGGGCCGCGGGGACGCTAAGCCCCGAAAGCACCTCAAGGTAAGGTAGGCCTCTGGGGGTCGGGAGGAGAGCTTCATGCTCTCCTCTGGCGAAGGGGTTTCTGCTCTTTTGGTCCTGGCAGGTCGTTTTGTTCGCTTGAAGCTGTCTCCTTCTTTTCTGGCGAAGAATGAGACAGCTGCGTTCTGGAGGGGGCCTAGGGTCGTTGATGCTTGGTTGGTCAGGCAGGGGGTGCATCATGTGTTGTGTCCGGTTGCAGCTCTCCGCCGTTATTTGTGTGCCACAGGTTCGGTGGCCGGGGATGCGCTCTGGGTTGACCCGGTCTCCCTTCTTCCCTGTTCCCGGGCTCGGGTCTCTTAGGTCGTCCTCAGGGTTAAGTTTAGCCAGCCTGCGGTCTACCCCTGGGCCCATGACGTTTGTAAGTTTGCTGCTTTGGCTGCTGCCTTTGGCAACATGTCCTGGGTTGGCATTCAGGCCTGGGGTTTTTGAAGGTCGAACAGGATCCTGGCAAGTAGGGCCTGCATTGCCTTGGGTCGGCGGTTGCAGCCAGTGGTCTCGACTTCCTGTTGAGGAGTGAGGATGGTCCCTTGCTTTCCTTCTCTTTGGGTAGTTAGCTCCGGGGAGCCAATGGGACTCCCCCCAGAAAACCAGCATTGAATGTATTGAAACGTCATTTTATGGGCGAGTCTCGGAGGCTCCCTGGCAATCCCCCCCTCCCTCCCAGTTGGCGGTGTTTTTTCATGTTTTGACATCCAGCCTAAGAACTAGTGTTGGGTAGCTGGCGTGAGGGGTCTGGGGCTCCTCCCTTCCCCCTCCTGGGGAGGGGGATTGCACAGATGGCGGCGTGGCAACATGATGTCATGCTTGTGTTCTAATTTACGTTTGTGAAGTTCTGTCCACTTGTTCAGCTTTCGGTAGCAATAGTTTTACCAGAATAGGGGTTTGTTTTGGGGCTCCTTGTCGGTGGCAGACATAAAATGCTCACAACCACAGGGGTGGGGGGGTTCTATAGGCCATTGCTCCTCGTGCCTCTTATGAGGGGGTCAAGTTCTGGCTCGTGGTCCCTGGTAGACAAGTACTCCGTGCACATTGACTAATGCCAGAAAGCTATACATATCTATTCAGCCTGGATAGCTCCTGGGAGCCTCTGGGACTCACCCAGAAAATGGCATTTCACTACATTCAATGCTGTTTTTTTGGGGAGTCCTGTCTCTGTTCAGTCTTCGGTTGCAATTTCTTAACAGTTGGGTTTGTTTTGTTATGCATACCTTTCTGGGTGCCTAACCCTGGACGATGGCAGAAATGGAATTCTTCCAAACACATGGGGTTTCCATAGGCCATTGCTCCCTGTGCCTCTCTGAGGGGAGCTCAGGTTCTGGGCCATTGTCACGTGTAGGCAGAACTCCATTGACCGATGCCCCAGACTAAGAGCGTATATCAGTCCAATAGCTCCAGGGAGCCTCTGGGGCTCAGCCAGATAATGTGTTTCATTACATTCAATGCTTTTTTTTTAAGAGTTGACTGTACTGTGAACCTGTCCTTTCAAATAATAGATCATATTTTGATGCTATAATCCTTAACGGACAAAATACAGGATATGAGGAAAAGTCGAAGCTCACAAACATCCATGTTTATTTGCAGTTTAAGTATTCTGTACTGTATTTTGTCATTGTGACATCTCGAGGCCAGGTTGGTATATTACATGCACTGTATCAATTTGTATTAAAAATGTCTGTACTTACCTCAATATTTTTTTTTAAGGAAATGAAACTTGAGCAAGAAATTATCCAGCGTCAAGATATCTTGAAAGAAGCCAAAGCATTTGTGCAAGGAGAAATGTCCGTTTCTCATCCTAAGGATTTGTTGAGTGTATTGCAGAGACTTACAGTGTCCTATCCTCTTATGAAGGACAGAAATTACGAGCATGACAACATACTCAGGTATGTATTACAGTACTATTACTAAATAATTTTTTTTAAGAATTGTCTATGCTAATGTTTTATAATAATAATAATAATAAAAATAATAATAATAATAATAATAATAATAATAATGTTTGTTTACCTAATTACCTGAGGGGGGGGGGGCAAGGTGCCACAACAACACACCCTGGGTCAGGGTAGAGAGGAGGGAGAACTACCTAAACCTTCCAGAAGTGACACACAATATGGACAAGCATTCATATTTGCAAACATTCAAGGTTTAAAGCCAAAGTCAAGAAATAAAGTGAAGTTCATAAATGGCCTCCTATTAGAGTCAAACTCAATATTTGGGGCATTCATGGAAACTCATACAAAAGATTACATGGATGGTGAAATCTGGATTCCAAATTATAATTTATATAGATGTGATAGAAAAACTCGAATCAGGTCGAGGGAGGGGGAAGACGTGTCGTGCGCACTCCGTTAAAATCGTGACATTAACCGGGATTTCTTAGGGCTACAGCCATGGATTACTGATTACAGACATCACAAAGTGCATAGTGACCTGCTGGGAAATTGAAAACAGTCATTAACAATGGAACTCTGTGTTAAATAGATAATAAACGGGAGACCACGTTTGAGCCAGTGCACGAGGCTTTGTGTACATGCGTGTATGAGGAAAAAATAGTGAACAGTGATTCGTGGACCGGGTATCACAACAACATATAAGTTGGAAGTGTAGGAAAATCGTGCACAAAATATTATAAATATAGAATACTAGAAATATAGAATAGTGGCAAGAGGCGGCATCAGAAGGCTGTGTTTCACAAGCCACGAGGCCTACCACAGGGCACGTCCCATAGGGACAAAATACGGAAAATATATAGTGTAATATGGAAAGGTGGATCTAGGAATTAGTAATAAAGTGAGTGAATACCATTGCAAGCCAGAAATTAGGAGGAAAATTCCTTGTAAGAATACAAGCAAAGAATAAATCGGTGTTATAAATCAAGAAACTGGAAACTGGTGAGATCAACCTGGGACAATAAGAGGTCAACTGTACCACACCCACCGCACCGGGGCCCAGCTTCGCTACCCTACGCTAAGTACCTGCCTTAAAGTTTGAACAAAACAACATACATAATATCACAAATATACGGTATACATATATTACAAATATTAAATGTATAAATATATACATATAATTTTATAAACAGTTAAAAGGACTGACATCAACAAGTGATCCATACAGAGAAGCACGAGTACAATACAATACATCGGACAATGGAGAGGTGTGGCGAGTGTTCGGGAATACTAGGAAAACGTAATGTAGGCGTCAAGTGTTGCATCTGTAGGATACCTTGAGGTGCTTCTGGGGCTTATCGTCCCCGTGGCCCGGTCATCGACCAGGCCTCCTGGAGCTGTAACAAAAGATTTCACCTGGAGTGTACAGAATTGTCTCCATGATGCACAAAAAGGCAAGGAATTTACTGGGTTTGCAAGGATGACAGATTAATGCTGGAGAACATAACTAAAGTGATGAAAAACATTCCAGAGTCACAGCGACTTTCATTCACAGAAAAGCTACCAGTGATATATGCGGACTGGGAAAAGACAACATTGGATAATGACCAAAACTTAGGAACAGATAGTTTAGAGAACCGCAGCAGTAGTGTAGAGGAAGAGGGTATTGCGGTACAAAATAACAGCAATATTACAGAGCCAGGTAATATAAACAATGAGAGCAACAGTGAGACAGAGGGCATAAATGAAGGAATTGGGACGAAAGACGGAGATGGCTCCAATAATGAGGTAGACAAGACAGACGCAAGTATAAATACCTTGAAAGACGCAAAATCTGAACATATTTGCAAATTCTATGTTAAAGGGATATGCAAATATGGAAAATTAGGAGAAAAATGCAATTTTCTGCATCCTCGAAAGTGCAGGAACGTGTTGGCGAGGGGTACATGCCGTTTTGGAACAAGGTGTAGACACTTTCACCCTAAATTATGTCAATTTTCAATTGAGGACAAAAATGCTACAATCTTCAGTGTCCGGAATTCCACGTGAGAGGTACACAGCGTTATAGACGGGAAGATCAATATGACACTACTGGAAATTTTTTAGAGGAAGGCAGAAACAGAGTAGAAAATATAAGGGAGAGGTACAGTCAGATGGAACCACTACAGGAGTACAGAGGAGAAGGGAGATACCCACAAGACTGGAATACAAAGTAACACGCACACAGGTACTACACCACACAACACCCGTCCTACTACCAACATTGGACGAATCACTCCCAAACAACACACCCTGGACCAGGGTAGAGTTGGGGGAGAACTACCAAAGCCCACCAGAAGTGACACGCAATGTGGGAAATCATTCATATTTGCAAACATACAAGGCTTGAAACCAAAATCAAGAAATAAAGTTAAGTTCATAAATGGCCTCCTAATAGAATCGAACTCAATATTTGGAGCATTTACAGAAACCCACACAAAAGACCACATGGATAGTGAAATCTGGATCCCGAATTATAATCTATATAGATGTGACAGAGTAACTAGGTCAAGTGGAGGAGTAGGTCTGTATATTAAAGAGGAGCTGGCATGCACAGAGCTCCTGAACTCGTCCAATGAGGTGGTAGAGATACTTGGAATCAAGGTAGAAAATATGAATCTACTTATTATTTTAATATACAAACCTCCAGATGCAACAGTTGAGGAATTCACTGAACAGATTCACAAAATAGAGAATATCCTTGATAACCTAGCAAACCCAGTACCAGACATCATCTTCCTTGGAGACTTCAATCTACCCAGTTTAAAATGGAGAATAGTAAACAATAACATTATAGCAGGAAGTCAACCTGGAAATAACCAACCACAGGTCAGAGAACTACTGAGATTCTGTGACAAATTCTCGCTCAGTCAGCAGATTACAGAACCAACTAGGAACGAAAACACGCTGGACTTGATATTCACGAACAATGAGGAGCTAATCAGAGACATTACTGTCTCAGACACTACGTACTCGGACCACAAGCTCATTGAAGTGCAAACTAACATTAATAACGGTAGTAGGCCCAAGAGAATCAACAAGCGAGAAGGGCTATTCAATAAATTCAATTTTAATAATAAAAGGATAGACTGGGAGAAAATAAACAGGGAACTTACAAACATTCAATGGGAAAATGTCCTAAGAAATAAAATCCTACACAAGAAATAGAAAAACTGACTTCTGAAGCATGTTCCTTTGAGGAAAGCCAGAAAGAGGTCCAATGTAGAAAGAGAACACAGACGACATTACAAAAGGAGGAAGAAATTAACGGAAATGCTTAAGCATACACTACTCTCCATACAGAGAAGAAATAATTTAAACAGGGAGATTGAAGAAATCGAACAGAGACTGAGGCATTCCTATCAGATTGAAGAAAGGCAACTAGAACAAAAAGCAATTCAAGAAATAAAGAAAAACCCAAAATATTTCTTCACATATGCTCAATCAAAAGCGAAAACCACTGCCAGTATTGGACCTATTCGTACTAGCAAAGGTACATACACAGAGGATGACAAAAAAATTAGTGAAATCCTAAAAAAGCAGTATGAAGACCTGTTTAGCACTCCGATACTCAGCATGAAAGTGGAAGATTCGGAAACTTTCTTTATGAATGATACTCAAACACCTGTAAATATAACTGATATCAGCATGAGCGTGGCAGACTTTGAAAGAGAAATTACAATATGCCCATGCACTCAGCCCCGGGTCCAGACTCATGGAATTCAATATTTATAAAGAAATGCAAAGTGCCAATAGCACAGGCGCTCAGTATAGTGTGGAGGGAGAGCTTGGACACAGGGGAGATACCAGACGCGCTTAAAGCAGCAGACATTGCGCCTCTACACAAGGGTGGTAGCAAAGCATTGGCAAAGAATTATAGACCAGTTGCATTAACTTCCCACATAATAAAAGTATTTGAGAGAGTGATCAAAAGTCAGGTCACTAGATTCATGGAAACCAATGACCTCCACAATCCAGGCCAACATGGATATTAAAGCAGGAAGATCATGCCTCTCACAGCTACTTGACCACTATCACAAAATCATGGAGGCATTAACCCTTACACTGCTCAGGGTCCTGGGGACATTTACACCCCTGTGCGCAAGAAAAAAAAATTCAAAAATTTTTTTTCGTCTTCTAAACATGTTAATTTGTGTACCCTGAGCACGGGAAAAATAGCAAAAAAATCGTAGGCGACATATTTTGGGCGCAATTGACCGAAAAAGTCTGGCAAAAAGTGGGCGTTGACAGAGCGGTCGTCAGGGACGGTCTGCGTCACCCGCGCTGACAGATGGGAGTTGCCACAAAGATGATATTACCTAATTGTTTCAATGTCTCCGATTGTTTTTTTCTTAGTTTTTTTGCTGTAATATTATTCAATAGTGTGTATTGTAATATATTTATATAATAAAAGTGGTGAATAATCGCTATACTCAAACGTATGGTGTGCATATTAGTAATTCAATTATTATGTTCATAAAACAATAAACAAATAGTTTTGCTGCTATTACACTCTATACACAGGTTATATATAAGTATCTGCATATTTTGGTCACCATAACGAACCACTAAGTTGGTATTGAGAGTCGAAAAGCAACGAAGAGTTACCGCCACACACCAGCCAGCCACTCGCTGCCACTCCCTCAACACACGCACTAAACTTTCTCCCACAACAATACCATTTGTGGTGTTATTACACTATATACAGACGTTATATATAAGTATGTATATATTTTGTTCACCACAACTGTACAGCTAAGCTGATATAGTTAGTTCAGGCACTAAGAGTCGTCGGTATACACAGCTGGCGGCTCCCTCACTCATTCAAGGTCACACACACACTAAACTTTCTCTCCCAAAAATACTGTTTGCAGTGTTATTACCCTATATACACATATTATATATAAATATCTACATGTTTTATGCACCGTAACTGGACACCTAAGCTTGTAGTGCGCCCAAAGAGCATAGTGGCCACTCTCTAAACAGCTAGACAAATCGTGCAGACGACGTCACCTCCGTCCCAAATGGCTCCTCCCAGCATAATCCTTTTGCTGTTATTACACTAATACACACATTATATATAAGTATCTACATTTGTGTTCACCATAGAGAACCACTGAGCTGGTATGGTGAATGTAAACAATAACAGGTGGCCACACAGTCAGTAAACGATGCTGTCTCCTTCCGTCTCTCAGCATCACTCCTCCCACAGCGCTAATTATTACAACAATCTTGCTATTATCACAATCCTGGTTGTTTATATCACAGTCAGGGGTCATCTGTAATATTGTCATCATTAAATAATAACAATTATATACAGTATTTATTTTGACATTTTTCGGCGATGCTGTGGTCACAAGCTGAACAGCTATGCTGCTCGCTCATGCTGCGTGCGCCAGCCTTGGTTGCTCCAACAGTAATGTGCCTCTCACACCTGAGAATATTGCCCACGATTTTTTTTTTTAAATTGCGTCTGTTTACAAGAGCCCTGAGGAAGCTAATGTGAACCCCGTGTAGCCGCGGGCCATTTGAATTGGGCGTGGCACCCTATGGCGTATATATACGCCATGCGCACCGTGGGACATGTTACTCAGGCGTATATATACGCCATGCGCAGTTTAAGGGTTAAAGGAAAAACATAATGCTGATGTCATAACACTGATTTTGCAAAGGCATTCGACAAATGTGACCATGGAGTGATTGCACACAAAATAAGGTCAATGGGTATAACTGGTAAAGTAGGACGCTGGATACTCAATTTCCTGTCGAACAGAACACAAAGAGTAACAGTCAATCAAGTAAAATCGAGTCAGAGCACAGTTAAAGCTCTGTGCCTCAAGGTACAGTCCTTGCACCACTGCTGTTCCTTATTCTCATATCCACATAGACAAAAACACAAGACACAGCTTCGTGTCATCGTTTGCAGATGATACAAAAATCTGCATGAAAATTACCTCTGCTGAAGACATTGATAAAACTACAAACAGATATTAACAAAGTTTTTGATTGGGCAGCAGAAAATAACATGATGTTTAACGGTGATAAATTCCAGGTACTCAGATACGGCAAAAATGAGGATCTTAAACATAATACAGGGTACAAAACACAATCGAATCTGCCCATAGTAGGAAACAGCATGTCAAGGATTTGGGATAATGATGTCCGACGACCTAACGTTTAGGGAGCATAACCAAGCAAGTATTGCGTCAGCCAGAAAAATGATAGGATGGATTACGGGAACCTTCAAGTCCAGAGATCTCGTCACAATGGTTGTCCTCTTCAAATCACTTGTGTTGTCCCGTCTTGAGTACTGCTCAGTACTCACTTCCCCCTTCAGAGCAGGAGAGATTGCTGAAATTGAAGGAATACAGAGAACATATACGGCACGCATAGACGAGATAAAGCACCTAAATTATTCGGATCGTCTCAAAGCTCTCCAAATGTACTCACTAGAAAGGAGATGAGAGAGATATCAAATAATATACACATGGAAAATACTGGAGGGAAAGGTCCCAAATATGCACAGTAAAATAACAACGTGCTGGAGTGAACAACATGGAAGAAAATGCAGGATAGAACCAGTGAAGAGCAGAGGTGCCATGGGCACAATCAGAGAACACTGCATGGACATCAGAGGTCCACGGTGTTCAAGTCCTACCAGCAAGCATCAGAAATATTACAGGAACAACCATGGACATCTTCAGAGGAAACTATATTGTTTCCTTCAAGGAGTGCCGGACCAACCGGGCTGTGGTGGGTATGTGGGCCTGCGGGCCGATCCAAGCAACAGCCTGGTGGACCAAACTCTCACAAGTCGATCCTGGCTTTGGGCCGGGTTGGGGAGTAGAAGAACTCCCGAACCCCATCACCCAGGTAAACTAGGTCAAATGGAGGAGTAGGTCTGTATATTAAAGAGGACCTGGTATGCACAGAACTACTAAACTCAACTAATGAGGTGGTAAAGGTACTTGGAATTAAGGTAGAGAAACCTAAACCTAATTATTATTCAATATATAAACTGCCAGATACAACGGTTGAGGAATTCACAGAGCAGATGCAACAAATAGAGAAAATACTTGATAACCTAGCAAACCCAGCTCCAGATATTATCTTCTTGGAGATTTCAATTTACCAGTCTAAGATGGAGAATGGCAAACGCAAAATTCATAGCAGGGAAGAACCCGGGAAATAACCAACCACAGGTCAGAGAACTTTGAGATTCTGTGACAAATTCTCGCTCAATCAACAGATTATAGAACCAACTAGGAACCAAAAACACACTAGACTTGTTATTCACGACAATGATGAACTAATCAGAGACATCACAATCTCAGATACTTCATACTCAGTCTATAAGCTCATTGAAGTGCGAACTAGCATAAATAACGGTAGTAGGTCTAAGAGACCCAACAAGTGAGAAGGAATATTAAATCAATTCAATTTCAACAATAAGAGGATCGACTGGGAAAAAATAAATGTAGACCTTGCAACCATTCAAGGGGAAAACGGTCTTAAGCGACAAAACTCCCACACAGTTACATAACAATACACACTACATAACAAAAGGTGACACCCCTAGGGTCAACACTTGCATCAGAGGAGCTCCAGCATATTTCAACAATCCTAAGTATTGTAGTACAGGTTGAGGATAGTGAGTGGTGTCCCAGAGATCATAAAGGTATAGTGCTTTTGAAAAATAGATGAGATAATAGGAATGTGCTAAGGGAAGTGAAAAAATTGGGTGAGAAAAAGTTGCCCCTATAGTGTTTCAGTGCAGAGAAGAACATTCAAGATGGCCACTGACAAGAGGAAATACAAAACAGAGCTTGATTTGTGGGATTCAATGAAGAAAGCATTGATATTAGCAGTCTACACAACAAGTTGGTAAAATTAGATACTATAGTGAACTCTCATGTAGAAATAATTAGTAAATTGAAAGAAAGTAATGATCATTTGAATAGCAAAGTTTTAGGTCTTGAGGGTTTAGTGAAAGACTTGCGCAAGGAAAAGAGTCAATTGGAAACAAATTGCAAAGCCATGGAAGAAGAAAATATACTCTTAAAAATAGCTTTGGAAGAAGTTAGAGCAAATTTAAACATAAATGATTACAATAGGCTAGGCAAGGAAATTCAAGAGGGGAGAAACAGCTTTTGTCAGCACAGATGGAGGAAGTTACACAGGGAATAGAACAGTGCAAGAAAGATATGCAACTCACTATGCACAAGTGGCCAAGGAGAAGGAAAAATGGAAGCAGCAGTAAAGGAAGCCCAAAAAATGCAGCAACCAAGATAAAACAAACATTAGGCTGGAAGTGAGAAAGGAATTGGCATCTAACCCGAGGTTGGTGCAAAACACAGTTGATCGGAGTAAGTCCCTGATAATTTTGGCTGCAAAGAAAAGGAGATAACATCTAGGTCAGAAAGAGCTGTAGAAGAAGCAAAAGTAGTAGATAAAATTGTTGGCCTCGTGGAAGGTCTTACAACCAAAGAGAATGTGTGCGACTACAGGAGAATAGGCAGATATGTAAAAGGGAAAGATCGACCTTTGAGGATCACCCTAAACGGTGCCAAGCAGATGGAAGAAGTACTAAGGAATGCTAGAAAGTTACAAAGTGATGAGGATGGGAAATGTGGTCATAAGACGAGATCTTTCAAGAGAAGACAGAGAGAAGCTGAAACTGAACCTCGCTGAGGCAAAAAGTTTAAAT
>WNGS01003168.1:42957-53077 GCA_020271785.1 Procambarus virginalis
ACACCACAACCCTCTCCCCTCACCATTACCACCACAACCCTCCTCCTCCCACCACCACCACAACCCTCTCCCCCCACCACCACCACCACAACCCTCTCCCCCACCACCACCACCACCACAACCCTCCTCCCCTCACCACCACCACCACAACCCTCCTCCCTCACCACCACCACCACAACCCTCTCCCACCACCACCACCACCACAACCCTCTCCCCCACCACCACCACAACCCTCCCCCACCACCACCACCACAACTCTCCCCCCCCCCCCCCCACCACACCACCACCACACCCTCCCCCCCCCGCCACCACCACCACAACCCTCTCCTCCGCCACCACCACCACCACCACTACCCTCTCCCCCGCCACCACCACAACCCTCTCCCCCCGCCACCACCACAACCCTCTCCCCCCCCACCACCACCACCACCACCCCACCACAACCCTCTCCTCCGCCACCACCACCACCACCACCACAACCCTCTCCTCCGCCACCATCACTACCACCACAACCCTCTCCTCCGCCACCACCACCACCACCACCACAAACCTCTCCTCCACCACCACCACCACCACCACAACCCTCTCCTCCGCCACCACCACCACCACCACCACCACAACCCTCTCCTCCGCCACCACCACCACCACAACCCTCTCCTCCACCACCACCACCACAACCCTCTCCTCCGCCACCACCACTACCACAACCCTCTCCTCCACCACCACCACCACAACCCTCTCCTCCACCACCACCACCACAACCCTCTCCTCCGCCACCACCACCACCACAACCCTCTCCTCCACCACCACCACCACAACCCTCTCCTCCACCACCACCACCACAACCCTCTCCTCCTCCACCACCACCACCACAACCCTCTCCTCCTCCACCACCACCACCACAACCCTCTCCTCCACCACCACCACCACAGTAACCCCCCCCCTAATGTGCCAAGTATAATAGAGGGATCTCAGCTATAGCTTGAGGGAGCCACTAGGGCTCTACCATAAGGAGTCTATTCATTACATTCTTCGCTGGATTTCTTGAGGTCAGAGGTTTCTTTGACTTCTTTTCTTCAGGGTCAATATAATCCTTTAATTACTTTTGGTTTCATAATGAGTATAACCACACACACACACGGAGCATAGTTATTACAAAATTCAGTAGTGTTATATGAGTATAATGCAATTTAAGTAATTGGGAGTCGGTTGGCTTAATTGTGCTTTTGAAAAAAATATGGCACTTCAGTTAGTGTAGTGTTATACTGGTAGATAAGTTTTGTGTGGTAGCTGTAATTGAACTTTAAATTTTGCACAGCTAAACTTTACCCAAAGAACTTGGGAAAACGATTGGTATGGAATTGTAACATTTTACTGTTGCTCAAAAGGCGTTTTGGAGCTGTGATAATATTCTCACTGACAAGATGCATTTTAGGAATTTGTGCAGTAACCAGTGATGTTGAAGGCTGTCCACCAATCTCTGCTACACATGCATCATTACCTTCACCACTTCCTTTGCTCCCTGAACTATATGTTTAACTGATCTCTAACCCTGTCCATGGAGGACAGAAGAAAATGTATATATGCTGGTTAGCATTGTAAATGTGTGGCCACGTCTCTGGTAGAAAATAATAAAAAAAAAACTTTGCTAATAGACACCTTAAGCCTTTAAAAAAACATAGTTCCTCTGCTTCTCTGACTATCATTCAAAGTATATTAAGTAATAGTTTTTATTCAGTACTGTATAAAATTTATTTATCCAAAATTTGTCAAATTCAAAAAAAGATTTCTGTTGTGAGGAAGCTCCTCCCACATTTATAGCATAGTACTTATTGGACCTCTGATGCCCAGTTACAGACAGAGGACACTAAAAAAAAAAATTCAGCATGTATTCCTTTTATAAGTAATTGACTTCCTCTGTGGTGATGTACCTTGTCAATGAGAACTGGTGTATTAGTATTATACTGTAACTTTTATCACTTAAGTTGTATCATACATGCTGTATAGGCACAACCTCCAATGTCTAGAACAATAAGTCCCACCATCACCAGTTTTAAATTCATACTGTACGTTAAAGATTATAAGGCAGATGGAGACACCATGAGCATGGCTCTCATTCTGTATCCATACATAGGATATTTAATTCCATATGGCTAAATGTTCGTACTTGAAGCTAACACTGGCAAGTAGCAAACATTTGCATATACCTACTGTATTGTACTCTGGAAATATGATTTCTGAATCGTTAACTTTGTCCAAATTTAATTGTTTAATTCCAGCATAACTCTAAAGTTATTCTTAAGTTATATACTGTACTGTATTTTTCCTCATCTTTCAGACTTGTCATGAATTGAGTAAAAAGGTGTGGCGTGGTTTTGAGGAGGCTGTAGGTGAAGTGCGCACCTACACCCATCACCTGCATGGACTGCTCCAGAATACTGAGACTTCTGTCATCAACACTGCTTATAGCCTGGCCACTCAGTACCACACCACTCTCACCACACATGTGAGTAGAGTCATTTACTCTTAAGTTTCAAGATGTTAAAGTTGGTTTTGCTAGTTTTTACCTTGACTGGTTTTGAAACATTTCAGAGACTGACCATACTAAAGGAGAAAATTCACGTTTGTAAAGTAATTTTAGGAGGAGTGTGGTGCACTATATTAAATAGAAATGTGTATTTGTGATGTCCAAGTACTTATTAGATTGTCTAAATTGAAATAATTTTCAGAATTGGATATGAAATTTGAACATTCAATAAAATGAATGAAGATCTAAATATATATTTCAGAGCATTGTACTGACCAAGCTCAGAAACAATAACCAAATTTAGTTGCTCGTTTTTTGGGGGGAGGGAAGCCCATTGTGGCTCCATGAAACTAATACAGTATATACGGATATTTATATTTATTTATTTATTTATTTATTTATTTATTTATTTATTTATACTAAAACGTACATTGGATTGTGAGAGTATATAATAATAATAATAATAATATTTTATTTAGGAAAAGTACATACATAGATGCAGAGTTATAAACATTCTGATTGATTTATAAATAGATCTAGTACATACAATAGCTAAAGCCACTATTACGCAAAGCGTTTCGGGCAAGGTGAGGTTGGGAAAAAACCACTTGGACTAAAATTTAAAAGTAATTGAGCTTAAAGTATAAATCGCGTTGAAAGAAAAAAAAGATAAAAAAGGGGGAACATGGTAGAAAATAGTCAAAATACAAGTTGTTCAACAAACAGCATTGTTTAAAAAAATAGTAAGACATGGGTAGACTTTTAGGGGTAAGGTAGGTTGCAGGGAGTTAATTAGGTAGTGCTTAGTTTTCATCTTAAACTGGTTGAGAGAGGTACAGTCTTTAACATGATTGGGAAGGTCATTCCACATTCTGGGTCCCTTGATTTGTAGAGCATTTCTAGTTTGATTAAAGCATACTCTTGGAATATCAAATAGGTATTTGTTTCTGGTGTGGTGCCCATGGGTTCTGTTACGACCTTCTAAGAAGCTTTTAAGGTCAGGATTGACATTACAATTCAGAGTTTTAAATATATAGAGTACACATGAGATGATGTGCAGTGACTTAATTAATATCTAACATATTCTGAGATTTGAGTAGGGGTACCGAGTGATGTCTGGGGCCAGAGTTTGATATTGTTCTAATAGAAGCTTTGTTTTGAGTAATTTGAGGACATAAATGATTTTGGGTAGAAGAACCCCAAGCACAAATACCATAGTTGAGATAAGGATAGATGAGAGAGTAATAGTGTCACCAGGGCAGGGCGAGGTACATAATATCTGATCTTAGAAAGAATGCCAAGAGTTTTCAAAACGTCTTTTGCTATATTTAGAATGTGTCCCTGGAAATTCAGCTTGATATCGGTGAGATCACCAAGGAATTTACCATCAACTTTACTACTGATTTGTTTATTGTTTATTCTTAGATTAATTTCATTTGGGGATTTATTACCAAACAAAATATAGAAAGTTTTGTCAATGTTAAGGGTGAGTTTGTTAGCAGTTAGCCAAAGATGGACTTTATTTAGTTCAGTATTCACAGTGATATTTAGAGCAAGCGGATCAGGACTTCAGAAAATGAAGGTTGTGTCATCAGCAAATAAGATTGGTCTGAGGTGTTGAGAGGCATTTGGAAGGTCATTAATGTAGATGAGAAAGAGGAGAGGGCCAAGTAACAACATTAATAAAACAACACTAATATAACATTAGTATTCTTAAATTCTGGCAAAGCCACTAACACTCGTAGCATTTCGGGCAGGTCTTTAATCTAACAGAAAAAATAAGAATAACAACAGAAACGTTGTAGCATAATTTAATTTCAATATAATAAATAAATTATAAAGTGATAGAAATTTGTTGATTTTTCTGGTGCAGTTGGATGTCTAAAGTACTAAAATTGAGTGAGTGGGTAGTGTCACCACCCTTGAGTCTAAATATGGTTCTTCACCCAGCAGTGTTAAAGTAATATTAAATCAGCCTTGCCACAAACGTCTAGGGGTAACAACAGTCACTATAAAAACGGGTGAACAATATATTTGTGCTAAGGGGGACAAAACATAACAATTAAATAGTACGTAAGACAAACAGAAACATTCTTTAACTTGCTTTAACATTAACATAAAACTTCTTAGTGAAGCATAAGCAATATCACCAGAACATGAATACGTAAAAGGGATACATCTAATCAATAATCTAACCAGAGAAATAACAAAAAATATCCAACACCAAAGGCTGATCTTAACCCATGTCTACCCTCGACCACCGCCTTCACGCTACTGCCGGATTACTGGCTCACCAGGACGGCGTCACCTCCCTAACTATCAACAGACTATTCAAACTGGGCAACTGCCCACGGAGGAATCATGAGCTTTGTAACACGAACTTCATACAATACATAGTGCTACACTATATAATCATATAATATACATATAATTTCTCATACTAGATACAATTTCTCATACTAATTAGAGAACAAGACAGTAATGAATGAATCCTACAACGAATGAATGAGAACATGAATGAATCTTTAGCAAGATTCGTGACATCCCTCCCAGCCCCTAAGAAAAAATGAAATAAACTGCAAGTTGATTTCATTTTTTTTTGACTGCAGGAAATAATCCAAGAAAAATTTACAACATAAAAATATGGCAACTAAGCAAAGAATTTCACACAAACAAAATTTATAAACTTTACAAAGTTTACAAAATTTTACAAAATGTACAAAATGTATATACATTTCATGAATAAAGAACACTACAGATTATGGCACTGCAACAGGAAATCCTCTGAATAAGGCATCAGCAATAACATTTTGCCTCCCAGGAATATGACGAATTACAATATTGAACTCCTGCAGTATCAATGACCATCTAAGTATTCTCTGGTTTTTACACTTCATAGAGTTGATAAATGTCAATGGATTATGATCCGTATATACTACTACTTCATTTCCTGACAAATATGTCTCAAATATCTTCACTGCCAGTATTAAACAAAGTGCCTCTTTCTCAACTACAGAGTAATTAATTTGTGTCCTGTCAAATTTACGTGAAAAATAATAAACAGGATGTTCTAACCCATCTGGTCCTACTTGGAACAAAACAGCACCTGCTCCTAAATCTGAGGCGTCTATGTGAAGAATAAAAGGTTTATCATACTGTGGACTAGCTAACACAGGTGAAGTAGAGAGAATTCCTTTCAACTTCTGAAAAGAGTTCTGACACTCCTGCGTCCACTTAAATTTTACCTGTTTCCTTAAAAGATTTGTTATGGGTGCAGCAACAATAGAAAAGTTTTTACAATACCTCCTATAATACGCACACATTCCAATAAATCTTTGCACAGACTTCTTGTTGGTTAGGACTAGGTACTCCACAATTGCCTGAATCTTATCGTGCAATGGGACTATCCTTCCTTGTCCAACCTCATGTCCTAAATACACTATAAGCTTAATTTCCAGAGACACATTCTAAATATATCAAAAAAAGTTTCAAAAACTGTTGGCATTCTTTCTAAGATCAGATATTATGTTCCCCGCCTTGCCCTGGTTACTCTCTATTACTCCCTCATCTATCCATACCTCAACTATGGTATTTGTGCTTGGGGTTCTACTACCCAAAATCATTTACGTCCTCTAATTACTCAACACAAAGCTGCTATTAGGACAATATCCAACTCTGGCCTCAGACATCACCGGTACCCCTATTCAAATCTCTGAATATGTTGATATTAAGTCACTGCACATTCTCTCATGTGTATTATACATATATAAAATGCTGAACTGTAATGCCAATCCTGACCTCAAAAGCTTCATTGAAAGTTGTAACAGAACCCATGAGCACCACACCAGAAATAAATACAGTTTGATATTCCAAGAGTACGACTTAATCAAACTAGAAATGCTCTACAAATCAAGGGACCCAGAATGTGGAATGACCTTCCCAACCATGTTAAAGACTGTACCTCTCTCAACCAGTTTAAGATTAAAACTAAACACTACCTGATAAATTCCCTGTAACCTACCTTACCCCTCTATTGTCAACCCATGTCTGTTATTTTTTTATTCAACGCTGTTTGTCTACCTATTGTATTTGTGCTGCTTTTTCAGTCATGTTCCCCCTTTTTTTCTTTTTTTTTATCTTTATTTGTATCTGTTCTCAATACATTTTATTCTTTTTGCTCAATTAGTGTTAAGTTTTAGTTATTAATGTTTTCTTGCCCGAAACGCATTGCGTAATAGTGGCTTTAGGCATTGTATGTACTAGCTCTATCTATAAATCGATCCACTTATGTAAAATCACTTTATGTATGTACCTTTCCTGAATAAACATATTTTATTTTTTTATTTTATAGTTCCTTTAGCCCAACTACATTTCTTCATATTGACAGTCAAATTAGCATGTTGCAATATACAGAACAATTTCTTTAAACTAGACATATGATCTACCCAATTCTTACTAAAAATCACAATGTCATCCAAATATGCCCTACAGTCTGGCACATCCTTCAACAAAAATTCATTATTTCTGAAACGTGGCTGGAGCATTCCTAAGCCAAACGGCATAACATTAAACTCGTAAGCTCCATCAGGAGTGATATGCGGTCACTTCCCTGGCAAAATCCGTAAGAGGTATCTGATGATAACCCTTAGACAAGTCTAATTTAGATACAAAGTTGGCATGACCTATAGTATCATCAACACATTCTTCTAATAAAGTAACGGATAGACATCAACTACAGTTACCTGGTTGAGTTTTCTATAATCCACTACTAATCTCCACTTGTCTTCCGGTTTTGGTACTAAGAGGCATGGCGAACTCCAGGAACTCTGACTGGGTCTGATGAACCCATGTCGAAGAAGATAATCAACCTCCTCTTGGATGATACGACGTTTCTCGGTGTCACTCGATAAGGGTGCAACCGAATTGGAGTTACATTGTCAGGGTGATATCGTGAGTAATCAGAGAAGTTTGAGTGGGGACCTCCCCAAACAAGCTAGAAGACACTCCAACAGGTTCTGGAACTCTGCTCTCTCCTCCTCCTGCAAATGGCTCAATTCTTCCCGGAACTACTGGAATTAGACAAATAAGCATTACTAACTTCCTCAGCCACACTCGATTCTTCAGGAATTTCCTTCTCAGCAACACAACAAGCCACAATACTAGGCCCACAATAAGCCTTCAATCGGTTTACATGTACACTCATAGTCTGTCGTTTCTGCTTGGGATGGCAGACTTTGTAAGTAACCTCCCAAGACGTTTGACTACTTGATACGGTCCTGCGAATTTATTAGACATAGACGTACCCATACGAGGCTTCAAGACCAATACCATATCTCCTGGCTCAAAACTCTGAGTTTGGCCTTGAACCTCTGGTCATGCTTCCGCTTCATTTCCTGTTGTTGTTCACCTAGATGTCGTAAGGCCAACTCCCTCGTTCTGGACAACTTTCTCTTGACATCCGTCAGGTAACGCTCACTCTGCCTGGCTGTAACATCTCCTAACAAATGTTCGTACAACATCTTTAAAGGTCCTCTCACCTGATGTCCGAATACAAGCTCGAATGGAGAACAGCCTAGTGCACTGTGCAATCCATCTCTAGCCGCAAATAACACAAATGGCAGATTATCATCCCAATGTCTGGGTGAATCTTCCCCAGTTGCCTTCAACATTTTCTTGAGAGTTTGGTGGAACCGCTCGATTCCCCCCTGACTCTGAGGATGGTAAGGACTTGAAAAATTGTGTTTGATACCAAACATGCTACAGAAATTTTAAAAGTGGTGGAACAAAAATTACTCCCATTATCAGTTTGAATTACACGTGGCATACCGAATAATGAGAAGAATCGTTTCAACTGCCGTATAATGGTAGAAGCTCTAATATTACGTAAAGCATACGCTTCAGGGAACCTGGTGGTCATACATAAAATTGTAAACATATACATATTTCCGGATTTGGTACGGGGTAAAGGTCCGACACAATCCAGTACCACATGAGTAAAAGGCTCCTCTGGCACTACAATAGGGTATAATGGTGCTCGTGGCACAGTCTGATTTGGCTTACCAACAGGTTGACATACAACAGTTGTGGCAATATCTGACCACATCTTTTTTAAGTTTGGCCAATAAAAAAGTTTACAGATCTTATGATACATACTGGTAATGCCTTGATGGCCTCCCATCAGGTCATCATGAGCAGCTTGCAATACTTGCTCCCTATACTCTGTTGGCACAACGAGCTGGGTTTTAAACTCACAATCATCTGATGAGGGAGTTCCTGATGGTCTCCATCTCTCATCAGACATTGATCCTTGAAATAACAACCCGTACTCTCCTCCAAAGTATCAATGGAGTCGGCTGCTTCTGCATAACACTCAGCTAGACTGGGATCAGTACTCTGTAACTTACGCAAGGTCTCGAACTCTCCAACTGGAGCGAGCGGGCGAGGAAGTGGTACCTGGGCCACATCTTCCAGACCATCTGGGTCAGAATAAATTAGGGCTTTGGCACCGGTCTCACTCTCGTCATCCATGTGAGCTATAAATGTATCTTCAAGGTCCACCTCCACCTCCCTGTCTGAAGGGGTCCTGGCCTCTAGAACATCCACCCTGGTAGTAGCAGGACTTACACATTCTGCTTACCCATGGATCTGGTCACAACACAGGCTGGATAAATGACACCATCATCCTCATCTGGTTGAGCCAGTACTGCATTAGGTTTAGTATACATAACAGGACAATCGGTCCCAATAAATTGACACTTGTCAAAATCATTACCTACATTATATCAATCCCAGGAATGGCAACTGCTCACTGACTGCTACAGTGCACCAACCTGGTGTAATAGAAGAATTCAGGTTAACCTTAATTAGTGGTACACTCTGGATATGCCCTCCAAGTCCCTGCAATAACACTACCTCTCCAGTGTCTTTTGTGCTAACATCAGTAAGAACACGGCGAGAATTACAGACTGAGAAGCACCAGTGTCTCTTAACAACTGAACTGGTTTCCAGTTCCACTAGTACATAATAGGGTTCCCGAATGTAGGTATGGATCAAAATTAGTCATCCACTTGGGCATGACTGAAGCAACATTGGCATTACTGCTTTGCAAACCCTACTCATAATTAGACCAGTTGGTCTCAACTCTGGGTGCAAAGCATAACATGAATTTACCACATGACCTCTTCTCCTGCAATGCGTGCAATACCTGCTAGTGGTCGGAATAGCGGTACCCACTGCAGGCTTATTCACTACATTAATTGCGGTTGACAACCCTGTCGGTTGTTTCCCAAATTTAGGCTTACAGGAGAAGGGTTAAGGGGAGAAGGTGAAGTACTGGTCGAGTCTGGAAATCATAATGATTAGTTTAGCCTTGAAAATTAAGGGGTGCTCTAAAAGGCACTTTAGTAAGTAGTTCATGCTCATCAGTTAGCTTGGCTAATTTATTAAGATCAGTGGTTTGTTTATTTTCAGCCATAAACAAAGCTAATTTCTCTGGTAGACATCCCACTACTTCCTCAACTATGAGGTCTCTCAAGTCTCAAACTCTGTAATCTTAAGTGCTTTAACCATCTGTTAAAGTGATTTATTTTACTC
>WNGS01003168.1:54077-66028 GCA_020271785.1 Procambarus virginalis
AAAGGCAAGGAATTTACTGGGTTTGCAAGGATGACAGATTAATGCTGGAGAACATAACTAAAGTGATGAAAAACATTCCAGAGTCACAGCGACTTTCATTCACAGAAAAGCTACCAGTGATATATGCGGACTGGGAAAAGACAACATTGGATAATGACCAAAACTTAGGAACAGATAGTTTAGAGAACCGCAGCAGTAGTGTAGAGGAAGAGGGTATTGCGGTACAAAATAACAGCAATATTACAGAGCCAGGTAATATAAACAATGAGAGCAACAGTGAGACAGAGGGCATAAATGAAGGAATTGGGACGAAAGACGGAGATGGCTCCAATAATGAGGTAGACAAGACAGACGCAAGTATAAATACCTTGAAAGACGCAAAATCTGAACATATTTGCAAATTCTATGTTAAAGGGATATGCAAATATGGAAAATTAGGAGAAAAATGCAATTTTCTGCATCCTCGAAAGTGCAGGAACGTGTTGGCGAGGGGTACATGCCGTTTTGGAACAAGGTGTAGACACTTTCACCCTAAATTATGTCAATTTTCAATTGAGGACAAAAATGCTACAATCTTCAGTGTCCGGAATTCCACGTGAGAGGTACACAGCGTTATAGACGGGAAGATCAATATGACACTACTGGAAATTTTTTAGAGGAAGGCAGAAACAGAGTAGAAAATATAAGGGAGAGGTACAGTCAGATGGAACCACTACAGGAGTACAGAGGAGAAGGGAGATACCCACAAGACTGGAATACAAAGTAACACGCACACAGGTACTACACCACACAACACCCGTCCTACTACCAACATTGGACGAATCACTACCCAAACAACACACTCTGGACCAGGGTAGAGTTGGGGGAGAACTACCAAAGCCCACCAGAAGTGACACGCAATGTGGGAAATCATTCATATTTGCAAACATACAAGGCTTGAAACCAAAATCAAGAAATAAAGTTAAGTTCATAAATGGCCTCCTAATAGAATCGAACTCAATATTTGGAGCATTTACAGAAACCCACGCAAAAGACCACATGGATAGTGAAATCTGGATCCCGAATTATAATCTATATAGATGTGACAGAGTAACTAGGTCAAGTGGAGGAGTAGGTCTGTATATTAAAGAGGAGCTGGCATGCACAGAGCTCCTGAACTCGTCCAATGAGGTGGTAGAGATACTTGGAATCAAGGTAGAAAATATGAATCTACTTATTATTTTAATATACAAACCTCCAGATGCAACAGTTGAGGAATTCACTGAACAGATTCACAAAATAGAGAATATCCTTGATAACCTAGCAAACCCAGTACCAGACATCATCTTCCTTGGAGACTTCAATCTACCCAGTTTAAAATGGAGAATAGTAAACAATAACATTATAGCAGGAAGTCAACCTGGAAATAACCAACCACAGGTCAGAGAACTACTGAGATTCTGTGACAAATTCTCGCTCAGTCAGCAGATTACAGAACCAACTAGGAACGAAAACACGCTGGACTTGATATTCACGAACAATGAGGAGCTAATCAGAGACATTACTGTCTCAGACACTACGTACTCGGACCACAAGCTCATTGAAGTGCAAACTAACATTAATAACGGTAGTAGGCCCAAGAGAATCAACAAGCGAGAAGGGCTATTCAATAAATTCAATTTTAATAATAAAAGGATAGACGGGGAGAAAATAAACAGGGAACTTACAAACATTCAATGGGAAAATGTCCTAAGAAATAAAAATCCTACACAAGAAATAGAAAAACTGACTTCTGAAGCATGTTCCTTTGAGGAAAGCCAGAAAGAGGTCCAATGTAGAAAGAGAACACAGACGACATTACAAAAGGAGGAAGAAATTAACGGAAATGCTTAAGCATACAATACTCTCCATACAGAGAAGAAATAATTTAAACAGGGAGATTGAAGAAATCGAACAGAGACTGAGGCATTCCTATCAGATTGAAGAAAGGCAACTAGAACAAAAAGCAATTCAAGAAATAAAGAAAAACCAAAATATTTCTTCACATATGCTCAATCAAAAGCGAAAACCACTGCCAGTATTGGACCTATTCGTACTAGCAAAGGTACATACACAGAGGATGACAAAAAAATTAGTGAAATCCTAAAAAAGCAGTATGAAGACCTGTTTAGCACTCCGATACTCAGCATGAAAGTGGAAGATTCGGAAACTTTCTTTATGAATGATACTCAAACACCTGTAAATATAACTGATATCAGCATGAGCGTGGCAGACTTTGAAAGAGAAATTTACAATATGCCCATGCACTCAGCCCCGGGTCCAGACTCATGGAATTCAATATTTATAAAGAAATGCAAAGTGCCAATAGCACAGGCGCTCAGTATAGTGTGGAGGGAGAGCTTGGACACAGGGGAGATACCAGACGCGCTTAAAGCAGCAGACATTGCGCCTCTACACAAGGGTGGTAGCAAAGCATTGGCAAAGAATTATAGACCAGTTGCATTAACTTCCCACATAATAAAAGTATTTGAGAGAGTGATCAAAAGTCAGGTCACTAGATTCATGGAAACCAATGACCTCCACAATCCAGGCCAACATGGATTTAAAGCAGGAAGATCATGCCTCTCACAGCTACTTGACCACTATCACAAAATCATGGAGGCATTAACCCTTACACTGCTCAGGGGTCCTGGGGACATTTACACCCCTGTGCGCAAGAAAAAAAAATTCAAAAATTTTTTTCGTCTTCTAAACATGTTAATTTGTGTACCCTGAGCACGGGAAAAATAGCAAAAAAATCGTAGGCGACATATTTTGGGCGCAATTGACCGAAAAAGTCTGGCAAAAAGTGGGCGTTGACAGAGCGGTCGTCAGGGACGGTCTGCGTCACCCGCGCTGACAGATGGGAGTTGCCACAAAGATGATATTACCTAATTGTTTCAATGTCTCCGATTGTTTTTTTCTTAGTTTTTTTGCTGTAATATTATTCAATAGTGTGTATTGTAATATATTTATATAATAAAAGTGGTGAATAATCGCTATACTCAAACGTATGGTGTGCATATTAGTAATTCAATTATTATGTTCATAAAACAATAAACAAATAGTTTTGCTGCTATTACACTCTATACACAGGTTATATATAAGTATCTGCATATTTGGTCACCATAACGAACCACTAAGTTGGTATTGAGAGTCGAAAAGCAACGAAGAGTTACCGCCACACACCAGCCAGCCACTCGCTGCCACTCCCTCAACACACGCACTAAACTTTCTCCCCAACAATACCATTTGTGGTGTTATTACACTATATACAGACGTTATATATAAGTATGTATATATTTTGTTCACCACAACTGTACAGCTAAGCTGATATAGTTAGTTCAGGCACTAAGAGTCGTCGGTATACACAGCTGGCGGCTCCCTCACTCATTCAAGGTCACACACACACTAAACTTTCTCTCCCAAAAATACTGTTTGCAGTGTTATTACCCTATATACACATATTATATATAAATATCTACATGTTTTATGCACCGTAACTGGACACCTAAGCTTGTAGTGCGCCCAAAGAGCATAGTGGCCACTCTCTAAACAGCTAGACAAATCGTGCAGACGACGTCACCTCCGTCACCCAAATGGCTCCTCCCAGCATAATCCTTTTGCTGTTATTACACTAATACACACATTATATATAAGTATCTACATTTGTGTTCACCATAGAGAACCACTGAGCTGGTATGGTGAATGTAAACAATAACAGGTGGCCACACAGTCAGTAAACGATGCTGTCTCCTTCCGTCTCTCAGCATCACTCCTCCCACAGCGCTAATTATTACAACAATCTTGCTATTATCACAATCCTGGTTATTTATATCACAGTCAGGGGTCATCTGTAATATTGTCATCATTAAATAATAACAATTATATACAGTATTTATTTTGACATTTTTCGGCGATGCTGTGGTCACAAGCTGAACAGCTATGCTGCTCGCTCATGCTGCGTGCGCCAGCCTTGGTTGCTCCAACAGTAATGTGCCTCTCACACCTGAGAATATTGCCCACGATTTTTTTTTTTAAATTGCGTCTGTTTACAAGAGCCCTGAGGAAGCTAATGTGAACCCCGTGTAGCCGCGGGCCATTTGAATCGGGCGTGGCACCCTATGGCGTATATATACGCCATGCGCACCGTGGGACATGTTACTCAGGGCGTATATATACGCCATGCGCAGTTTAAGGGTTAAAGGAAAAACATAATGCGGATGTCATATACACTGATTTTGCAAAGGCATTCGACAAATGTGACCATGGAGTGATTGCACACAAAATAAGGTCAATGGGTATAACTGGTAAAGTAGGACGCTGGATACTCAATTTCCTGTCGAACAGAACAAAGAGTAACAGTCAATCAAGTAAAATCGAGTCAGAGCACAGTTAAAAGCTCTGTGCCTCAAGGTACAGTCCTTGCACCACTGCTGTTCCTTATTCTCATATCCGACATAGACAAAAACACAAGACACAGCTTCGTGTCATCGTTTGCAGATGATACAAAAATCTGCATGAAAATTACCTCTGCTGAAGACATTGATAAACTACAAACAGATATTAACAAAGTTTTTGATTGGGCAGCAGAAAATAACATGATGTTTAACGGTGATAAATTCCAGGTACTCAGATACGGCAAAAATGAGGATCTTAAACATAATACAGGGTACAAAACACAATCGAATCTGCCCATAGTAGGAAAACAGCATGTCAAGGATTTGGGAATAATGATGTCCGACGACCTAACGTTTAGGGAGCATAACCAAGCAAGTATTGCGTCAGCCAGAAAAATGATAGGATGGATTACGGGAACCTTCAAGTCCAGAGATCTCGTCACAATGGTTGTCCTCTTCAAATCACTTGTGTTGTCCCGTCTTGAGTACTGCTCAGTACTCACTTCCCCCTTCAGAGCAGGAGAGATTGCTGAAATTGAAGGAATACAGAGAACATATACGGCACGCATAGACGAGATAAAGCACCTAAATTATTCGGATCGTCTCAAAGCTCTCCAAATGTACTCACTAGAAAGGAGATGAGAGAGATATCAAATAATATACACACGGAAAATACTGGAGGGAAAGGTCCCAAATATGCACAGTAAAATAACAACGTGCTGGAGTGAACGACATGGAAGAAAATGCAGGATAGAACCAGTGAAGAGCAGAGGTGCCATGGGCACAATCAGAGAACACTGCATGAACATCAGAGGTCCACGGTTGTTCAATGTCCTACCAGCAAGCATCAGAAATATTACAGGAACAACCATGGACATCTTCAAGAGGAAACTATATTGTTTCCTTCAAGGAGTGCCGGACCAACCGGGCTGTGGTGGGTATGTGGGCCTGCGGGCCGATCCAAGCAACAGCCTGGTGGACCAAACTCTCACAAGTCGATCCTGGCTTTGGGCGGGCTTGGGGAGTAGAAGAACTCCCAGAACCCCATCACCCAGGTAAACTAGGTCAAATGGAGGAGTAGGTCTGTATATTAAAGAGGACCTGGTATGCACAGAACTACTAAACTCAACTAATGAGGTGGTAAAGGTACTTGGAATTTAGGTAGAGAAACTAAACCTAATTATTATTCTAATATATAAACTGCCAGATACAACGGTTGAGGAATTCACAGAGCAGATGCACAAAATAGAGAAAATACTTGATAACCTAGCAAACCCAGCTCCAGATATTATCTTCCTTGGAGATTTCAATTTACCAGTCTAAGATGGAGAATGGCAAACGCAAATATCATAGCAGGGAATGACCCGGGAAATAACCAACCACAGGTCAGAGAACTTTTGAGATTCTGTGACAAATTCTCGCTCAATCAACAGATTATAGAACCAACTAGGAACAAAAACACACTAGACTTGTTATTCACAAACAATGATGAACTAATCAGAGACATCACAATCTCAGATACTTCATACTCAGTCTATAAGCTCATTGAAGTGCGAACTAGCATAAATAACGGTAGTAGGTCTAAGAGACCCAACAAGTGAGAAGGAATATTAAATCAATTCAATTTCAACAATAAGAGGATCGACTGGGAAAAAATAAATGTAGACCTTGCAACCATTCAATGGGAGACGGTCTTAAGCGACAAAACTCCACACAGTTTACAAACAAATACACACTACATAACAAAAGGTGACACCCCTAGGGTCAACACTTGCATCAGAGGAGCTCCAGCATATTTCAACAATCCTAAGTATTGTAGTACAGGTTGAGGATAGTGAGTGGTGTCCCAGAGATCATAAAGGTATAGTGCTTTTGAAAAATAGATGAGATAATAGGAATGTGCTAAGGGAAGTGAAAAATTGGGTGAGAAAAAGTTGCCCCTATAGTGTTTACAGTGCAGAGAAGAACATTCAAGATGGCCACTGACAAGAGGAAATACAAAACAGAGCTTGATTTTGTGGGATTCAATGAAGAAAGCATTGATATTAGCAGTCTACACAACAAGTTGGTAAAATTAGATACTATAGTGAACTCTCATGTAGAAATAATTAGTAAATTGAAAGAAAGTAATGATCATTTGAATAGCAAAGTTTTAGGTCTTGAGGGTTTAGTGAAAGACTTGCGCAAGGAAAAGAGTCAATTGGAAACAAATTGCAAAGCCATGGAAGAAGAAAATATACTCTTAAAAATAGCTTTGGAAGAAGTTAGAGCAAATTTAAACATAAATGATTACAATAGGCTAGGCAAGGAAATTCAAGAGGAGAAACAGCTTTTGTCAGCACAGATGGAGGAAGTTACACAGGGAATAGAACAGTGCAAGAAAGATATGCAACTCACTTATGCACAAGTGGCCAAGGAGAAGGAAAAATGGAAGCAGCAGTAAAGGAAGCCCAAAAATGCAGCAACCAAGATAAAACAAACATTAGGCTGGAAGTGAGAAAGGAATTGGCATCTAACCCGAGGTTGGTGCAAAACACAGTTGATCGGAGTAAGTCCCTGATAATTTTTGGCTGCAAAGAAAAGGAGATAACATCTAGGTCAGAAAGAGCTGTAGAAGAAGCAAAAGTAGTAGATAAAATTGTTGGCCTCGTGGAAGGTCTTACAACCAAGAGAATGTGTGCGACTACAGGAGAATAGGCAGATATGTAAAAGGGAAAGATCGACCTTTGAGGATCACCCTAAACGGTGCCAAGCAGATGGAAGAAGTACTAAGGAATGCTAGAAAGTTACAAAGTGATGAGGATGGGAAAATGTGGTCATTAAGACGAGATCTTTCAAGAGAAGACAGAGAGAAGCTGAAACTGAACCTCGCTGAGGCAAAACGTTTAAATGAGAGCAGGAATGAAGAAGAAATCAATTCTTTTTTCTACAAAGTGTTAGGGGTAGGCAGACCAGTAAAGTGGTACATAAAGGCAAACCAACAAAATCAATAGAGAGAGGGGGAGTGAAGAATAAGGAGAGGGGAACAAGTTCCTGAAGATTGCATACACCAACATAGATGGAGTAAGATCGAAGATATTGGAGTTAAGTGATGTAATACAGATGCAGACACCAGACATTGTTGCACTCACGGAGACAAAACTTGAAGATGATATTTTAAATGAGGTCATATTCCCAAGGGGCTACTCAATTTGGAGAAGGGACAGAAAAATTAGGAAAGGCGGTGGCGTTGCTGTGCTGGTGAAAGAACACATAAAGGTGAAGGAAATAATGACTGCCAATCCACAAGAGGTTGACATAATAGCACTAGAGATCTGCCATGAAGATGATAAACTAATGGTCATAAATGCATATAGTCCACCACCAAGCAGCACATGGTCAAAGGAGGAGCTAGATAGTAAACGAGAAGGTCTTATAACAATAATGAGAGAGATTATAGCGAGAGCGGATAACGATAGGTCACGACTGTTGATAGTTGGTGACTTCAACTTGAAATCCATAGACTGGGAAGCATATGAAGCTAAAACAGAAGATTTTTGGACCTGTAAATTTGTAGACCTCATCCTGGAAACATTCTTGTATCAACATGTTAAACAAGCTACGAGGATGAGGGAAGGGGACGTTCCCTCCATGCTAGATTTGATATTTACCAGGAAGGAGGAAGAAGTATTTGACATTCAGTACCTTCCTCCCTTGGGTAAAAGTGACCATGTCTTTTTGGGAATAAAGTATGCAATGCGTTATAATCTGGAAGAAAATAAGGAGGATGAAGCAGTTGAAAAACCTGACTTCAAGAGAGGACATTATGGCAACCTTAGAAATTTTTTTAGTGAGTATAATTGGACAGACTTGTTGCTAGGCAAGGAAGTGAATGAGATGTATGTCAAGTTTTGTGAAATATATGATAAAGGCACAAACAAATTTATACCAAAACAGAGATGCAGAACTAGGAAACAGGATTGGTTCAATAGGAATTGCGAGAGGGCCAGAGACCAAAAGACACAAAATGGAATCAATACAGGAAGAGGCCAAACCCCCAAACATACAAACGATACAAAGATGCGAGAAACAACTACACAGCAGTGAGGAGAGAGGCAGAAAGAAATTTTGAAAAAGGGATTGCAGACAAATGTAAAACAGAACCAGGTCTATTCTATAAATTCATAAACAACAAATTGCAGGTAAAGGATAATATTCAGAGGTTGATAATGGGAAATAGATTCACGGAAAATGAAAAGGAAATGTGTGAAACACTAAACGAAAAGTTCCAAAGTGTGTTTGTACAAAATGAAATCTTTAGGGAACCAGACACAATAAGAATTCCAGAGAACAACATAGAGCACATAGAGGTGACTAGAGACGAAGTGGAAAAAATGCTCAAGGAGCTAAGTAAGAACAAGGCAGTTGGTCCAGATGGAGTTTCACCATGGGTTCTGAGAGAGTGTGCACCTGAGCTCAGCATTCCACTTCAGCTGATTTTTCAGGCATCCCTGTTTACAGGAGTTGTAGCTGATGTGTGGAAAAAGGCTAACATAGTTCCAATCTACAAAAGTGGAAGCAGGGAAGACCCCCTTAATTATAGACCTGTATCATTGACAAGTGTAATAGTCAAAATATTGGAAAAATAATTAAAACTAAATGGGTAGAACACCTGGAGAGAAATGATATAATATCAGACCGACAGTATGGTTTTCGATCTGGAAGATCCTGTGTAACGAACTTACTCAGTTTTTATGATCGAGCAACAGAGATTTTACAGGAAAGAGATGGTTGGGTTGACTGCATCTATCTGGACCTAAAAAAGGCTTTCGACAGAGTTCCCCATAAGAGGTTGTTCTGGAAACTGGAACATATTGGAGGGGTGACGGTAAGCTACTAACATGGATGAAAAATTTCCTAACTGACAGAAAAATGAGGGCCGTAATCAGAGGCAAGGTATCGGATTGGAGGAATGTCACGAGTGGAGTACCACAGGGTTCAGTTCTTGCACCGGTAATGTTCATTGTCTACATAAACGATCTACCAGAGGGATTACAGAATTACATGAACATGTTTGCTGATGATGCTAAGATAATAGGGAAGATAAGAAACCTAGATGATTGTCATGCCCTTCAAGAAGACCTGGACAAAATAAGTATTTGGAGCAACACTTGGCAAATGGAATTTAATGTGAATAAATGCCATGTTATGGAATGTGGAATTGGAGAACATAGACCCCACACAACCTATAAATTATGTGAGAAATCTTTAAAGAATTCTGATAAAGAAAGGGATCTAGGGGTGGTTTTAGATAGAAAACTGTCACCTGAGGACCACATCAAGAACATTGTGCGAGGAGCCTATGCTACACTTTCTAACCTCAGAATTGCTTTTAAATACATGGATGGAGAAATACTAAAGAAATTGTTCACGACTTTTATTAGACCAAAGCTGGAATATGCAGCGGTTGTATGGTGCCCATATCTTAAGAAGCACATCAACAAACTGGAAAAGGTGCAACGACATGCCACTAAGTGGCTCCCAGAAATGAAGGACAAGAGCTATGAGGAGAGGTTAGAGGCATTAAATATGCAAAAACTAGAAGATAGAAGAAAAAGAGGTGATATGATCACTACATTCAAAATAGTAACAGGAATTGATAAAATCGACAGGGAAGAATTCCTGAGACCTGGAACTTCAAGAACAAGAGGTCATAGATTTAAACTAACGCCGGAGAAATATACGAAAATTCACTTTGCAAACAGAGTGGTAGACGGTTGGAACAAGTTAAGTGAGAAGGTGGTGGAGGCCAAGACCGTCAGTAGTTTCAAAGCGTTATATGACAAAGAGTGCTGGGAAGACGGGACACCACGAGCGTAGCTCTCATCCTGTAACTACACTTAGGTAATTACACTTAGGTAATTACAGGAATAGCTCAACTGACAGCTGAAGCTTACAAGGTCTGCTTGAAGCACGTGCCTGAGGAGGGGCAGAAAGAAGACCACTCTAGAAAGAGAATGCAGACGACTGTACAGGAGAAAAAAAAAATAACGGAAATGCTTCGGCAGACACAACTATCACAAGCAAGGAAAATAAGCCTAAGCAGGGAGATCGAAGAAATAGAACAAACGTTGAAGCGATCATATGAGTCTGAGGAAATGGAATTGGAACAGAAAGCTATACAAGAGATAAGAAAAATCCAAAATATTTTTTCACATACGCAAAATCAAAATCCAAAACCTCGACCAGTATTGGACCGTTAATTACAAATGAAGGTACGTACACAGAGGACAACAAAGAGATTAGTGAAATTCTAAGAAGCCAGTATGAGGCTATGTTTAGCACACCAATAAACAACATGAAAGTTGATGACCCAGACAGCTTCTTTATGAATGACATTCAAGCTGCAGATAATATAACGGATATTACCACAAACTCGGAAGACTTTGAAAGAGAAATTGACAATATGCCTATGCACTCAGCTCCTGGGCCTGACTCATGGAATTCAATATTCATAAAGAAATGTAAAGTACCAGTAGCGAGAGCACTCAGCGTAATATGGAGAAAGAGCCTGGATACAGGGGAGATACCAGCAGCACTTAAATCTGCAGATATAGCTCCGTTGCACAAGGGGGGGAGTAAAGCCTTGGCAAAAAATTATAGGCCAGTTGCACTAACATCACACATAATAAGTGTTTGAAAGAGTGATTAGGAATCAAATTTCTAGTTTTATGGAAAACAATGAATTGCACAACCCAGGACAACATGGATTTAGAGTGGGAAGATCCTGTCTGTCACAGTTACTCAACCACTATGACAAAATCACAGAAGCCCTAGAAGAAAAGCAAAATGCTGATGTTGTATACACAGACTTTGCAAAGGCGTTCGACAAATGTGACCATGGGTGATAGCTCACAAAATGAGGTCAATGGGAATAACTGGAAAAGTAGGACGCTGGATACTCAATTTCCTGTCGAACAGAACACAAAGAGTAACAGTCAATCAAATAAAATAGTCCAAGCGATGTTAAAAGCTCTGTACCTCCTCAAGGTACAGTCCTTGCACCGCTACTGTTCCTTATTCTTATCTGAGATATAGACAAAAATACACGTCACAGCTTCGTGTCGTCCTTTGCAGATGACACAAAAATCACATGAAAATTACCTCTGCTGAAGACATTGAAAAATACAAACAGATGTCAACAGTTTTTTTGATTGGCAGCAGAAAATACATGATGTTTTAACAGTGATAAATTTCAGTACTCAGGCAAAAATGAGGATCTGAAACATAATACAGGGTACAAAACCCAATCGAATCTTCCCATAGTAGAAAAACAGCATGTCAAGGATTTGGGAATAATGATGTCAGACGATCTAACGTTTAGGGAGCATAACCAAGCAAATATCGCGTCAGCCAGAAAAATGATCGGATGGATTACGAGAACTTTCAAATCCAATCCCATCACAATGGTTGTACTCTTCAAGTCACTTGTGTTGTCCCGTCTCGATACTGCTCAGTACTCACTTCCCCTTCAGAGCAGGAGAGATTGCTGAA
>WNGS01003170.1:26247-46655 GCA_020271785.1 Procambarus virginalis
TCTTCCATAGAAGTGTTCCCAGTTATACTATGACTAACTGACTATCAACTGCCTCAACTATGCTGGAATAAAAAGTAGCAATTTTGTTAACTAAAGACCATTTGTAAAACCATGTTGCACTCATTTATTAATTTATGTTTTTCAAGATGAAGACGAATTGTATTTGCAATTATCGATTCAAGTAACTTCCCACAATAGACGTTAAGCTACTTGGCCGATAGTTTGACGCAAGTGATCTATCTCCTTTATTAAAATAGTACCACATTAGCAACCTTCCATGACTCTGACACTCTGCTGACTCAATTGTTTATTAAATATGGTAGACAGTGGCTCGAAAAGTTCCTCTTTGCATTCTTTAACCAGCCTGGCAAACACTCTATCCGGCCCTGAGGATTTGTTTGGTTTGAGTTTTACTATGTTTAATTACTCTCCCTGGTAACTGCTAAACTGTAACCTGTCCTCGTCCCCACCCACAATAGACTTTTCCGGTGAGGAATATTGATAAGTTCTTCTTTAGTAAATACAGGTATAAAATATTTATTTAAAATACCACTCATCTCTTCGTAATTATCCGTTATTTGACCTTCAGTTTTTAATGACTTTTCCCAATCTTTGTTCGATATAACTGAAAAAAACTCTTAGGATTTGTCTTCGCTTGCCCTGCTTTTTAGTTTAGTTCATTTATTATGCATACCATACCCATCCGTGGGCGGGTAGTGAAAGGGTTACAGAGGCACATAAGGGCTCAGGGACTGAACCCCCACAATTCATTAGTGTAAGAAAGTTACAATCTTGATGAGCTTAGTTACAAAATTCAATATAAGTCGTCACATCAACAATGGGTTCGAGATCGGACCTCAAGTACAGGTTCTAAATTAGCAACTGACATATGTGGAAGCTAGTGTCACAAATTTACATGTTTGTCTGCAACGCCCCCATCACAGTGGGCAGCGGTAAATAGGTTACAATCACTCAGTTACTACCTACAGTAGCAAATGGGGATATTTGGCTAAAATTTCTCGGTAGCAGATCATTTGAATGAAATATTTATACATCGCTGGAAACATTGGTTATAGAATCGTCTCTAAATTCACGTATCTTTTTGCACTCCATCACATAGTGACGGAGGGTGTGTAATGATCTGGTGTCAGATCATTGGTTTCTCCCCTCCCCCTCTCCCCTCCTTCCTTCTCCCCTCCTTCCTTTTTCCCTTCCCCCTTTCTCCCCTCCCTTACCCGTCATTCGTCTTCCCCCTTCACACCCCCCCCCCTGTAGCCCATTTGTCAAGGTCCAGGAAGTTGACCTGAGGGTTGTGCAGCCGACCTCAGGATACCTTGCGTCTCCACGCAATCCTCCCCACTCGTTTCCCCTCTCCATCCTCCCTCTCCCCCTCTCATTCCCCCTCTCATTCCCTCTCTTTCCCCTCTCAACGGTCCTTACCCATACCAGGCGAGTCAAGTGTCCCTACCCTTTATCTTGCTGGAGACAGGCTGGAACATAATAATCAGTTTTGGTAAACATTGCTGGGAGGTGCACTAGTTGCGGGAATCTAATACAGTGGTACCTTGTTCCCATCGCACAGCCGGGGATTACTGACTCAATCTTCAGGAATTCATGTAGCCTTCCACGGCACCTCAGGGCAGATGATTGGCGGACGATAGAGCCAAGTCCTTATTGGCCCTAGAGAGCCAGACCTCAGGCCTAAGTGTAAAATTGGTTGGCCATTGCCAAAATAATGGGTGGAGCCCTGGAGCTGGATTAGATGGTGGGAGGTGTAATCCTTCCCAGCAATAAGCTGGTAAAACAAAATTTCATTTAGTGGGTCTTGGGAGTTTTTTGGGACTGGAGGGCAAGCCAGCCCGCGTCCAAAGGGCTGAGGGGGCCGCCATCAACATCTTGGCAAATTGTGCTATTGAAGGTAGTGTGCTCCTACGTTTCTTGCATATTGGTATTGCATTTTCCATTGCCTCTTTTATTTTGGTAGATGTTATTAGAGTAGGCTATATGTCAATTGTGATTTAAATATACAGTTACCATAAATAAATAATTGTTAATTTCATCTTGGTGAGTTATCTGTCCCCCTTGGCTACAGGGGGGGGTGAAGGGGGAAGACGAATGACGGGTAAGGGGAGGGAGAGAAAGGGAAGGGAAAAGGAAGGAGGAGAAGGAAGGAGGGGAGAGGGGGAAGGAGAACCCATGATCTGAGCACCAGATCATTACAGGTGTACGAATAATTTTGTTGACACAGTTTACATTTGGTCAGGTCTACATCAGCAGATAATGAGAATTCCCAGAGATACTTGTAACCGAGCTAAGCCGAGCAGTAGTAACATCTAGAAGTCTGCTGCTATGCGAACTTCATAGTTTCTTTTTGTTTTTTCTCATCTCTTTTTTAACATTTCTAACCAGTTACAAGAATTCCTGTTCTAAACTGACTTCCCCATCCTTAATCCTTTTGTACCACGCTCTCTTTTTACCTATAAGGTTCTTCAGATTATTTGTTATCCACTTTGGATCATTAGTATTCGATCTATTCAATTGTATGGTATACTGGAACCGGTGGCTGAGTGGACAGAACACTGGACGCATGATCCTGTGGTCCCGGGTTCGATCCCGGGCACCGGCGAGAAACAATGGGCAGAGTTTCTTTCACCCTGATGCCCCTGTTACCTAGCAGTAAATAGGTACCTGGGAATTAGTCAGCTGTCACGGGATGCTTCCTGGGAGGTGGAGGCCTGGCCGAGGACCGGGCTGTGGGGACACTAAGCCCCGAAATCATCTCAAGATATTCTCAAGATACTACGTTCCTGTGCTTTGCTTAGAATATTTTTAAATAAGTTATATTTTGAATCCACATCGAAATTCCTTTTTACGTCACCTATCGCTGGGTTCACGTCTCGCTCCAAGACTGGCCCCACCCCCTTGCCCAAGGCTTTCCAATCTATTTGACCCAAAACATTCTTAGGCTATTGAAATCAGCTTTTCAAAAATCTGGCACTTTAACAACAGAATTTTTTCCTACAGATCTATTCCATTCTATGCTGAATCTGATTTCTTTGTGATCACTGTTCCCTAATGAACAGATCCACAAGGGCCGTGACGAGAATTCGAACGAACCTGTTCCGGGAGCATCCCAGACACTGCCTTAATCGACTGAGCTACCACAGGGTTAAAAGGGTTGAAACCGAAGTTCTACTGACGTACTGGATCCCGTAGCCTCTCCGAGGCACAAACCAGATTTTACACAACCCCCCCCCCCCCTGCACCCGAGCTATGTCAATAGTAAGTTCTCCCTCTTCGCCCTTAGATGATGTAAGGGCGAAGAGGGAGAACGGCCTATTGACATAGCTCGGGTGCAGGGGGGGGGGTTGTGTAAAATCCTGGTTTGTGCCTCGGAGAGGCTACGGGCTCCACTAAGTTCAGTAGAACTTCGGTTTCAACCCTTTTAACCCTGTGGTAGCTCAGTCGATTAAGGCAGTGTCTGGGATGCTCCCGACGCAGGTTCGAATTCTCGTCACGCCCTTGTGATCTGTTCATTTGATGCATCACGTTAGTGTGATCTCTGTGTGTGTCACTGTTCCCTAGCTCACTCCCTATTTCGATGTCATTATTTGTGTGTTTCCCTGTTAACACTAACATCTAAATATTAAATATTTTTTCCCGCGTGTCCTTAATGTGTTACGTAAGAAGCAATCGTCAATTAATTCTAGAAAATCTTCTGCTTCATTATTCCCCTGTTCTGTTAAACCAATTATTCCACTAAATTAAAGTCACCTGACACAAATACTGCTAGACTTAGATGTTCTACATATTTCATCCCATAGATGCTTTGCTTTCATCCTGTCTAAGTTTGGTGGCCTATATAAACTCCTATTATACGATTACTTGCTTTTTCGTTGAATTCTATCCAAATAGTTTCTGTGTGTGACTCACTTTTGATTCCTCTTTGAGACTAGATTTCAAATTGTCCCAAACATATATGGCTACTCCCGCTCCTCGTCTAATATATGTATCTGTGTGAAATTGTTTATATCCATTTATTTGATATTCAGCTAATAGTTCTCTATTTCTACATTCATCCTCGTTTCGGTAAGTGCAATAATATCTTTTTTTCTGTTCAGACGAGAGCATTTAAATCGTATATTTTGTTTCTTAAACTTTTACTGTTAGTGTAATATGCCCTAAGTGTATTGTTATTTTGAGGCCCTTCTCTTTCCCTGATCATTTTGTCAATTTGTTTCTCCCACAAACACATACTTTTATTACCTCCTTCCTCCATATAAATTCCATACCACTATCTACTAACAGTTTAAACCCAAACCCAAAGAAACGCCTCCAACCACTGGTTCCAACGAGTTCGTAACAACAACAACCCCAGCCTCGATAGATGCACCCCACCCCATTAAAGAATGAATTGCGGTAAATAGTAGTTTGAAAATAGGGGTGTTCATAAATGAAACAATTTACTGGGTAACATAATAGAAGTGAGATTGGTGAATTGTTTGAAGCAAAGGTTAGACATGCCCAAAGGCTTTACCTATTAGTGGCTTTATTAAATATACAAAATTTGTCACTGCATCATGTTCTATATATTGTTTAATAACAAATAATATTATTTAGTAGTAGTATTATATGGGTGAAAATAAATAGGACTTGCCTTTATTCCGATGATCTTATGTATGGTAGGTAGGGGACTCCATTCAAACGTTAGTCCACTTAGACGCTTCTTTGTTTAGAAACACTTATACTTACTGTGTTTCAGCCTTATTTTCAGTCTTTCCCAGTAATTCCATGTGTTTGAATTTTGTGGATCAGAATTTGATCCACAATTTGATTTTTTATACTTTTTGTGGGTTGTAGAGGAACCTTTAGAAAAGTCAATATTCGGAACATCATGTAGATAACCGTTGGCAATGTAGTTATCATTTAGGAAGGGTAGTAAGTACATCAGGCTATGTTTCTTTTCCCTAATTACTTGCTGCCTTGACGTCATTGCGTCCCTTAAATTTAATGGAGGCCCTTACAGATACGAAAAGATAAGGGTAATAATTTCTAGCTTCCTTCTGCCACATTCCTGTGTTTATAAGGTATATAGGATATTATCCGTGGTGCACCATCAGTGTACCAGCTGCTGGTGCACCTGCACCTGGTAATAAGGGTACACTGGTGTTTCAAAAGTGTGAACCTTTATTTAGTGTTCTGCAATACATATGTACCACTGTGCGTGTCCTTAAAATACATATACTTATTATTATGACTGGCAGACTAATGTTTGGAAAATATTTTCTTTAAATATTACTTTATTGTTACGGTATTGTTCAAATTTACCTGATATTCTGTCATTTTGCAAGGTACCTACAGACTGATGGCACGCTAACAAGCACCAAGGATGGCTGTAAATCACGCATTTCCGTGTAAAGACTAGTGGGTATGGGGGGTGCGTGGAGAGGGAGGGATGGATGTTCGGGTACTGTGGTGGGGGGGGGGATTATGGAGGGGAGAGGAGTGCAAGGATGCATGTGGGTGAGGAGGATGGCGGAAATCTACGGTACACTAGAGGGAGAGGGGGGCGGGAAGGTAGAGGAACAGAGGGGAAGTAGAGGCGGAAATGTTTAGTTCAAGGGGGAAAGGGTACAGAAGAGCGAAAGGGATGATGGCAAGGTTTCAGTGAGGCGGAGGGGAGGAGCGATGGGTAGGCGAGAGAGGGGCGGGAAGATGGGATTCATGAGAGGGAGTAGGGATAAAGGCTGGGGTTCAAGAGAGGGAGCGATGGTAAGCTAAGGTTCCGGGGTGAGGAGGGGCGGGAAGCTAGGGTACATATCATAGTTCTCTACTTGGGTTGCCCGCATTATCACATCCTCTGGGACACCCGCTCCCTGCCCATACGCTCCACCGTCCCCCCACCCCCCCCACCCCAACATCCTCACCTGTACGAATAACACTGAAACTATGAGATGTATAACACTAGAAGCTATTGACAGTCATCTTCAAAATCTCAAACCAACTGAATCCTATGTTTTTACTGATGGCTCTGTGCAATTAGGCAATGGTAGAACAGGTTGTGCATGTGCAGTATATAAAGGGAATGAAATGATCATGTCTAATACACAGAGATTGAACGACTGGGCAAGCACCACGCAGACTGAGCTATTGGGTATTTATCTAGCCACTGAATACCTTAAGCTCAATGGTGGTGGAGTGATATTTTGTGACTCTAAAAGTGCTCTGCAGCCCCTAAATAACCCATCACAATGTATGTCTGAAATAGCTTGTAATATTAAATGGAATGTAATTTTACCATTATAATAACTATTGTATAAAATTTGTGTGGATCCCATCCCATGTTGGAGTTGGAAAACATGACTGTAGATCGACTGGCCAATGAGGCTTGCAGGAAAGAAAACACTGATTATGACTTTGGACTATCTAATGAAATTATTAGAAACATATAAATTAAAGAAATTAATTCAGATTTAGAAGAACTAAGAAATGCCCAGAGACCTGAAAGCTGCAGTATTAAAAGCTATGACAACTTTTATAATAATAGATATTTGTATGGTCAGCACAGCAACCGGACCAGAAATGTGATGACTATAGGCACATCTGGCAGGTTAGTGAGGCTGAGCCACTACCAGAATATTCAGATTGTAAACTCTGTGATAAACCTTTAATGCATTCACTAGAACACTATATTGTTGAATGTGAAACCGTAAAAGATTTTAGACCTCCTGGCCTCTTGTACCACCAACTGTGTAACTATTTCATTGACTCAGGTGTTCTGGACGACATCCTAACAATTTATCCAAAATTTGCTTGTCCATTTTAAAGAATGAAGAACAATTTTATTTATATTACTTCTAAGCTGCATCACTTATGAACCCATCCCTGCCCTTGTGTGGCAGTGCACAATAGAAAGTTGATTTACATATTCATACATTAAACATTGACTGTAACCATGATATATATGTGCTTCAGCCTACAGTTTAAACCTATTGTCTTGTGTATGATCCTCTGCTCTGTGTGACATTGAATATCAGCATTATCCTCACTTCAATAAGACTTAATTTAAATCCTCAGATTAGGCAGAATTGTAACTAAATTTTCTCAATAAAGATGTTAATAATAATAAGGGACTGCCCTTGGTGCTCTTGCAAAGGCGGCCAGCTTGCATAAGCTTAAGCTAAAAGCCAGTTTGGTGTACTTACTAGGCTGCCAGTTTGTTCTGTACACATGCGCAAGCTGGTGAGGTAGAGATCTGTTTATTTTTTCACTTGATGAAATTTTCCTTATACTTCTACCCTTGAAGGGTCGATTATATTTCTTGTATTTGCGAGTGCAATATGTTAGGTAATTATTCTCGACTGTCACTAGAGGGGTCGGAGGTATTGCTGTCAATAATCAAGGGGTATATTCCTGTATATTCCAGGACAGAATTTAACTCCAGGTAGAAGAAAAGCTCATGTGCCGCAACAAATAAGCGTCTATTAGGTCAGGGCATCTAATCACAACCATGATTAACTTCACAACAGTAGACATAATGTGATTGGCTGTTGTTGCTAGGCAACTTGAGCACGGTGACGAATTTTTGTCGGAAGTTTGTTATTCGTGCTCCGCCATTGTTGAGAGTGCTCAGTTGTGAGAATTAGTGCCCAAATTGTCAGCCGTTAACGGTAATCTGTGGAGTGTGGGATGGTGTGTTGAGAACTGACGAAACACTACAATGTTAAATTGATAATTACTCAAATGTAAGTTGTGTGTGAACTGTAAATATCCAAACTAGTTATCTGACGATGGGAGGACAGTGAAATTGTGCTACGGCGATGAACTATACCAAAAGCTAAGTAAATATTCAGAAGAAAAGCCTAGTGGGAATTATGGAGAACTGTGAATTACTGCTGATTTAAGAGACAAACTTGCAAGTATACTCTTTAAGGAATTAACAGAAGAATACCATGCTTCTCAGAATATTAACAAACCTTCGTTAAGGTTTGTTGATATATTTGTTTGGCCAGTTTTCGCCGACCGCTAGAATTGTGAAGTTTGGTGGGAGGCGTGGGTAGACTGCTGCTTGAGGCACTGAAATAATTTAACCCATTCTCCAGCCCAAGTGACTTGCTGACAGGATGAATCTTCCATACAGAATATGGAAGATTTCATTCCGTATGGAATGGGGGAAAAATTAACACATTTTTTATTTAAATTAATTATATATTGTAATATATATATATATATAATATATATATATATATATATATATATATATATATATATATATATATATATATATATATATATATATATATATATCGTACCTAGTAGCCAGAACTCACTTTTTGGCCTACTATGTGTGACGGTGTTCCCCCCCTTCTAATTCTCCCACGCCTGCTGTAAGAGTCATGTCCACTATTCCCGAGCATTCTCTACGTTGCAGGCATCAGTTGAACATATGTGGGAGAGACTAGTATTCTCGATGAGCCGAGAAATACGTGAAAGAAGAATATTTTGGCCTGTGGGATAGGCCCTTTAGGGAGCCAAAATGGCGCTGGCGAGTCTGTTCTCCCGCCAAAACTGTGTGACGTCAGTGTCGCCAGATTGGTCACCGTCAGCGACGTGGCACTGGGAGCCAATGAAAACCGACTTTGGAAAAAGTGACGTCACATAGGCAGGGGGAGTCCAGCCGTAGCGGCGCTTTCGCGCCATCAGTCTCACACGACGCGTCCGAGAGGCAGGACGTGCGACGGTCATCCTGTTTGAGTGACGGATTACCGAGCTCCGGTGGATGTAAGCGTCTCCAGTTGTTAGCGCGCACTCTGTGAGGTCTTCCTGCAACCCAGATGTGGCTCAGATAAGGAATTGACAGAATATTGAGCAACAAGTGCTCCGGAACAGGTGCGTTGCAAGAAGTGGGCCAGGCATCGTCGTCGCGTGTGACGTCCTTGGCAGTCGACCAGTATAAGAGACAGCTTAGTGGCCGGGCCAATCCACCGTGAGTGAATCGAGTTGACCACCTTGTCAACTTGGTTGAACGTGTGATCGACGATCCTGTCAAATTTGACAGTAACCCCACCTTTGTGGAACCCTACGAGTCAACAGTTGGATGCAAGCACGTCGAGAAGTCTTCCCAAATACCTAGTGATATATCTAGACGACGAGGGAATTGACAGTGAAGTGAGCTTCAAGTGCTCTGAAGTCGGGTGCTGTGCGTGTGGAGCTTAAGCAGTATCGTCTGGGACGGCTGATAACTTCACAGTGACTTCATAGTGGTGAGAGGCAGTTCCTCTGGGAGTACAGTAACAAGGGACTATTTGGGAAACGTGCGACGACCGCCGAGACGTAGGCTGGCTGCCGTAGTTGGGAGGAAAGTTGACGGCCAGGAGACCAACTTCAACCGGCGACGTACTGTAGAGGAAGGAGCACGGACCTGCAGTGTACAGAAAGCGGCGAGACGCGAAAATCCTAAGGCGTTGGCTTGTGTTTCTGGAGGGTGTACGAGGCGAGAGCCTGGACCAGGAGCTACAACCCAACTGTCATCCTAGGATAGGTAAAGTAGGTGTTTACAGTTACCCTCCCATTTCCCCTTTAGTTAGCTATATATATACTTGTCAGAATATTTTATATGTCGTGAGCAAGTCTCACCTGAGTCTAAGTCACAGAGAGCACAGTGTGTGGTGAGGCTACCCAGAGCGCTCACAGTATTAGTTTACATATATATCTATGTGTGGGTGTGTGCAAGCACCAGGATTCATTAAGGAATTTACTGTGACTAATTCATTTCTTGTGATTATTATTATTATATATATGGTAGTAGACCAGTTATTGGTACTAGGCTATTGAGCCCAAACTTTATATAAATGCCTGTGTGTTGATCTCCATGATTTATTGATATAAATGCCTGTGTGTTGATCTCCATGATTTATTGATATAAATGCCTGTGTGTTGATCTCCATGATTTATTGATATACATGCCTGTGTATTGATCTCCATGATTTATTGATATACATGTCTGTGTATTGATCTCCATGATTTATTGGTATAAATGCCTGTGTATTGATCTCCATGATTTATGATATACATGCCTGTGTGTTGATCTCCATGATTTATTGATATAAATGCCTGTGTATTGATCTCCATGATTTATATATATATATATATATATATATATAATATATATATATATATATATATATAATATATATATATATATATATATATATATATATATATATATATATATTATATATATGCCTGTAATTTGATTACTGATTTATCTATGTACATGCCTGTGTACTGAATAATATCATATACGTGAAGTGATTGCCAGTGATATCTCTTTAAGAGAAAGTATAGATGTAAAGATAAGTTCAGTGATCAAGCGAGTGCATTCACAGTAAATATTATTAAGAATAGAGTAATCTTTTGGTACGGTGAAAAGTCACTGTAAGTGCATTGTGAATAAGATATTGATCGTGAGGCCAGTGAAATCATAAGTATGCCATGTGAATGTTAAATACAGTGTTTTGCAAAAAGTTAAATAAACGGGGATCGTGACAGAATTAGAAATCAAGTACTAGTCTTTTCTCACGGGTGCTAGGGCCCGGAGTCAGCTGACTTTGACAGGTGACGCGAGGGGTTGCCGTGTGTTACCATTTGGTGCGTTCTGGATTATTTGTCATTATTTGCGGCGGAGCGAGCAGCTGCTATACTTTGTTCCTGATACATNCCAGTACCATGATGCATTTTTCTTCAGGAGCTCACGTAGAGGCTTCGTAATGGTAGCAAAATCTGGAATGAAGCGAGAACAGTAGTTTGCCATTCCCAGAAAACTATGTACTTCAGTGGATGTTGAAGGAGGTGCAGCATTCTTGATATCTGCAACTTTCTTGGATCTGGAGATAGACCTTTGTCACTAAGTACATGTCCAAAGAATTCAATTTTATGTTTATTGAACTCACACTTTGCTCGGCTTAGCGTCAAATTCTTTTCTCGTAAGCGTTGCAATGTTGCACGAAGAGCTTTGTCGTGTTCAGCTTGGGTACGGCCATAAACAATGATGTCATCAGACATGTTGTCAGCATTAGGTATATCTTGCAATACCTGGCTGATGATGTGCTGGAATACTTCAGCAGCACTGTTAATACCAAAACTCAGGCGCTTGTACCTATACAGACCTCGATGTGTCGTAAACGTTGTGATGAATCGACTCTCATCATCAAGTTCAAGCTGATGATAGCCCTTGTTTAAATCTAACTTGCTGAATACAGTTGCACCATTCAAGCGGTATATCATATCATCTACAGTGGGTGTAGGATGGCGTTCACGCATTATTGCCTTGTTGGGAACACGCATGTCTACACAAATGCGTATCTCATCTGGATTCTTCGGCTTCGGTGGAGTGACAATTGGGCTTACCCATGGTGTTGGGCCTGTTACCGGTTCAATGATATCTAGTTCTATCAGCCTATCCAGTTCGGCATCGACTTTCTTGCGAGTATGGAATGGTTGTCGGCGATGTGGTTGGGCAACTGGAATTACATCTGGGTTGATATGCAGATGTACCTTGCTATCAGTATAACAACCTATGGATTTAAACCGATCTGAAAATTCAGCAACAATAGCATCAACATTGTTTGCAGATTCCACTGCTACAGCATTAGAAAGCTGAAGTAGCCCCAATTTGGTTGAAGTCTTGTAACTGAGTAAAGACTCCTTTGCATTCCTAACAACATGGAATGTAGTAATGAGCATTGCATTCTTTGACTTAATCTCTGCAGTGAAAGTTCCAATCACTGGTAAGGCTACCTTTGAAGCATAGGCAGTGGCTTTGCCATTATAGTTTTCAAGCTTTGGGAATTGTTTTTTAAATTTTTCATAGTGGCACTCAGCAATGGTGTCAATGTTTGATCCAGTGTCAATGAGAATTTTGAGACAAATGCCAGCAATGTATACTATAGTCTCTGGGCTTTTTGGAAGATCATTCCATTCTGTTATTGCTTGTACTCCACAAATGTAATCACATTCACTGTCATCTGAGACTGGTTGTAATGAAATGTTGTCTTGTATATTATTAACATTCTTGATTTGAGGTGCAATATTGTGTTTGCCACCTCGACTCCTATGACTTGATCCTCGTACATTGCTTTTATTTATTGATTGTGGTTTCTTTAGTGCGGAACGACACATAGCACCAAAATGATTTAGTTTTCTACACTCATAGCACTTCTTACCTTGTGCAGGACAAACATTATCTTGGTGTGGGTAGTCTCCTCCACAATTGTAACATTTATTGTTGACAACCTCTGATGTGAGTCGTTGTGACTGCTTGAGTCTTGTTCCATGACTCCAGTTGTGATGTGGTTCTCGGCTCAATTTAATGTTAGGTTTGGCATGATATCTTCTATGATCATGGTGTACTCCCTGAACCTTACACTTCATGACTGTTAGTAACAGTGGCAGAACCGTTGTTGGCACTGCACTCCATGACACGAGCATCACGTGCAGCATCTTCCATTCGACGAGCCATATCCAGTATCTTGGTAAGAGAACTTTCATCATCAACAAGTTCTAGAGCTCTTCGACGAAGACGTGTAGATGTGCATGTTTCAATTATTTGCTGTTTGATTTCTTTGTCAACATCAGCAAACTCACAATGGGCTGCTAAACCCTGCAGACGTGTATGGTATTGATCAACAGTTTCATTAGAGAGTTGTTTTGCTCTCCTGAAATGCATAATTTCCATAGCAGTATTTTGCCTTGGTTTGAAATGCTCAGTTAATTTGGCCTTGGCAGTGTCATAATCTTTGGCACCACCAGTGTCTTTCAGTGTATCAAAGATGTCACAAACTCTATCACCTGCATAATGAAGTAGAAAGGCACGCTTTCTTTCAGCACTTTTGATGTCAGAAACTATCAACAAATTTTCAAACCTTTTAAGCCATTTGACCCACCTCTGTGACAGGTTTGTCTGGTCACAGTCAGGATCAAATGCAGGAAACTGAGGTATATTTGCCATTTTTACTGAATAAATTTAAACTTATCACTTAAAATGTTCCTCAGAATATATAACACTTACTGCACTGTATATGTTATTTAAGAATTCACTGTAATTACTTTAATTTTGCAAAGCACACAAGCATTTTAATGCAAAAGTTCACAACAGTGCACAACACAGCAGCAACTGACTTCTTACCTAGCCCTTGTGTACATGTGTTGTTCCTACTCACAGCAACACAGCAGTTGTTAGCATTTGGTACAGCAGTAGGCAGCAGTTGGTACAGCAGTTGGTACAGCAGTTGGTTCACAGCAGTTGGCTCACAGCGTGAAGAATTTTGTAGCACGGAGCGTCGTTTCGTAACCAAAACATCGGGTTTTGTACACTGCATCAAAGCGTCGTTTCGTACACAGCGTCGGCAGATTCCTCTCTCACAGCAACACTCAGCACAGCTTGGGTAGCACACAGCATTGGCCAGCACACAGCAACGGCCAGCACACAGCAACGATCAGCACACAGCAACAGTCAGCACACAGCATGGGGTTGCATACAGCATCGGGTATGGTGCTCACAGCTTCTCTTTCCTCCTCTGGGCACGTGAGGCAGCATGCTTCTTCCTTGTGTTTTGTTGAACAAAATACCTGCGTTCCCAGTTCATCCTCGTCTCCAGTGTGGTGTCTGTGTATAGCTGAGATAGTCTTGGTAGTAAGGTTGATGTAAAGTCATTCCTGGTTACTGACTTTAATAATAATAAACGATTACATGATAGAGTAGCTCCCAAGCTTGGCAGGCGTCCTGTGTGCTGTTTACCCTCTCTCTCTCTGGCGTCTAGCCGCCGCACATAGAAAACGGATGGTACCATTTTCTGTGAACATGACACACACAACAATAAATTATTGTTGTGAGAGCCCAGGACCTTCTCGTAAGATTCGCTTGGCGAATTGCGCAGGTCGTCGGCCCAAGTGGAGGGGATTTCAAATTCTTTTGGGGTCTCGGCGTTTGCTCGCGCCTAGTCCATTGTTCATATCTGGTCGCAGAGTGAGGAGTGAGCTGCTTACTACACTGGTGTGTTAGCTAAGGAAGTCCTTCCTCAGGCGACCTAATTGAATATCACGACAGGAATAAAGGTTAAAACAATAAAGAAAATTCAATAAATTTTCCGAGCTCAATTCTTCAACCATTTCACTTATTCCCACTAATCTAAAGTCAAAACTCTCACATTTCATTTCTTCCATAGAAGTGTTCCCAGTTAACTATGACTAACTGACTATCAACTGCCTCAACTATGCTGGAATAAAAAGATAGCAAATTTGTTAACTAGAACGACCATTTGTAAAACCATGTTGCGACTCATTTATTAATTTATGTTTTTCAAGATGAAGACGAATTGTATTTGCAATTATCGATTCAAGTAACTTTCCCACAATAGACGTTAAGCTACTTGGCCGATAGTTTGACGCAAGTGATCTATCTCCTTTCTTAAAAATAGGTACCACATTAGCAACCTTCCATGACTCTGACACTCTGCCTGACTCAATTGATTTATTAAATATGGTAGACAGTGGCTCGAAAAGTTCCTCTTTGCATTCTTTAACCAGCCTGGCAAACACTCTATCCGGCCCTGAGGATTTGTTTGGTTTGAGTTTTACTATTTGTTTAATTACATCTTCCCTGGTAACTGCTAAACTAGTCAACCTGTCCTCGTCCCCACCCACATAGACTTGTTCCGCTGAAGGAATATTGATAAGTTCTTCTTTAGTAAATACAGGTATAAAATATTTATTTAAAATACCACTCATCTCTTCGTAATTATCCGTTATTTGACCTGTCAGTTTTTAATGGACTTTTCCCTAATCTTTGTTCGATATAACTGAAAAAACTCTTAGGATTTGTCTTCGCTTGCCCTGCTTTTTAGTTTAGTTCATTTATTATGCTACCCATACCCATCCCGTGGGCGGTAGTGGAAAGGGTTACAGAGGCACATAATGGGCTCAGGGACTGAACCCCACAATTCATTTAGTTAAGAAAGTTACAATCTTGATGAGCTAGTTACAAAATTCAATATAAGTCGTCACATCAACAATGGGTTCGAGATCGACCTCAAGTACAGGTTCTAAATTAAGCAACTGACATATGTGGAGAGCTAGTGTCACAATTTACATGTTTGTCCTGCACACCGCCCCCCATCCAGTGGGCAGCGGTGGATAGGTTACAATCACTCAGTTACTACCTACAGTTAGCAAACTGGGGATATTTGGCTAAAATTTCTGGTAGCAGATCATTTTGAATGAAATATTTATACATCGCTGGAACATTGGTTATAGAATCGTCTCTAAATTCACGTATCTTTTTGCACTCCATCACATAGTGACGGAGGGTGTGTAATGATCTGGTGCTCAGATCATTGGTTCTCCCTTCCCCCTCTCCCCTCCTTCCTTCTCCCCTCTGTGGTGTCTGTGTATAGCTGAGATAGTCTTGGTTGTAAGGTTGATGTAAAGTCATTCCTGGTTACTGACTTTAATACTTAAATAACTACATGATAGAGTAGCTCCCAAGCTGGTAGCGTCCTGTATGCTGTTGTTTACCTTCTCTAGTGGCGTCCAGCCGCCGCACATAGAAAACGGATGGTACCATTTTCTGTGAACATGACATCCCTCCTTTTCTTTAAAAAGAATGAATACAGGATGTCTACCATGCTTGTAGCACAAAGCAAAGTTATTGACACAAGTAAGTTATTAACATATCAAGAGATATTGCATACATTTAACATTAATTAAACACACAAAGAATTTAAAACAACTTTACCACAAAGGATTTCAATGTTAAAAATACATATGCAATGTTAAACAAACATGAAAGAAACTGTAATACAAAGTTACAAAATATTGAATGAGAGATCTGCATTATTCAAACAATATTAAATTTAGTTCAGCATAACAAGTAAATACTTTGCATTACTTAGGAACACAATTAATCATCATATCGTGTAGGGCGTTTAACATGACGTTTTGGACGAGAGTCCTTAAATAGAAAATATCCCTCGATGAATTGTTTATCGAGTTATAACTCATTTTTGTCTTTCTTTTGCACGACTTTGCACTTCATCATTTTCTACACTATTTGGAATCACTTTGAAATAAGCCATATTGTGTTATACTATGATCTCTATTACTCGCTGTTACCATAGTTCCTTTTACACTAATCACTTTATATGGTTTTGTATCATACGGCATATCTAGCTTTCCTCTTTTCTTTTTAACGAGAACAGTATCTCCAACCTTTACGAATGTTCCTTTGCACGTTGATCATGAGCAATTTTCATTTTGCCCTTGGCTAGTGCATCCTTCTGAGCGAGACGTTTATCCGTTACCTTGGCTGGCATGACAGGTAGTGCGATTCTCATAGGACGTCCAAATAAAAGTTCGCCAGGCGACTTGCCCAGTGTTCCATGCGGTGTTGCACGGTAGTTCCTGAGAAAAGCATACATAGCTTGTTTCCAGGATCGTCCTTCGGCATGAGCACAGCATACAGCTTTCATGAGAGGTTGCATGAATCTCTCTATTCTCCATTTGCTTGTGGATGTAGTGGCATCACACGGCGGTGTTTGAATCCAATATGCTCAGCAAAGTTGACAAAGTCTTGTCCATTAAATGGCGGTCCATTGTCCGTCTTGACAACTTCAGGAATGCCAAAGTTTGAAAAGATCTTGTCGAGTTTCGGGATGACAGCCTTTGCAGATGTGGAAGTGATGATTTACTTCTGAAATAAATAATATAAATAAATATAAATATGTTTATTCAGGAAAGGTACATACATAAAGTGATTTTACATAAGTGGATTTATAGATAGAGCTAGTACATACAATGCCTAAAGCCACTATTACGCAATGCGTTTCGGGCAAGAAAAACATTAATATCTAAAACTTAATACTAATTGAGCAAAAAGAATAAAATGTATTGAGAACAGATACAAATAAAGATAAAAAAAGGGGGAACATGACTGAAAAAGCAGCACAAATACAATAGGTAGACAAACAGCGTTGAATAAAAAAAAAATAACATACATGGGTTGACAATAGAGTGGTAAGGTAGGTTACAGGGAATTAATCAGGTAGTGTTTAGTTTTAATCTTAAACTGGTTGAGAGAGGTACAGTCTTTAACATGGTTGGGAAGGTCATTCCACATTCTGGGTCCCTTGATTTGTAGAGCATTTCTAGTTTGATTAAGTCGTACTCTTGGAATATCAAAACTGTATTTATTTCTGGTGTGGTGCTCATGGGTTCTGTTACAGCTTTCAATGAAGCTTGAGGTCAGGATTGGCATTACAGTTCAGCGTTTTATATGTATAATACACATGAGAGAATGTGCAGTGACTTAATATCTAACATATTCAGAGATTTGAGTAGGGGTACCGAGTGATGTCTGGGGCCAGAGTTGGATATTGTCCTAATAGCAGCTTTGTGTTGAGTAATAAGAGGACGTAAATGATTTTGGGTAGTAGAACCCCAAGCACAAATACCATAGTTGAGATATGGATAGATGAGGGAGTAATAGAGAGTCACCAGGGCAGGGCGGGGTACATAATATCTGATCTTAGAAAGAATGCCAACAGTTTTTGAAACTTTTTTTGATATATTAGAATGTGACCTGGAAATTAAGCTTGTGATCAATGAGAACGCCAAGGAATTTGCCATCTAATTGTTACAAATTTGGGTATTGTTAATCTTGAGATTTATTTGATTAGAGGATTTATTGCCAAACAGAATATAGAAGTTTTGTCAATGTTAAGGGTGAGTTTGTTGGCAGTTAGCCAAAGATGGACTTTATTAAGCTCGGTATTTACTGTGGCATTTAGAGCAAGGGGTCAGGACTGGAGTAAATGAAGGTTGTGTCGTCAGCAAATAGAATTGGTCTAAGGTGTTGGGAGGCATTTGGAAGGTCATTAATGTAGATGAGAAAGAGGAGAGGGCCAAGTATACTGCCCTGAGGAACACCAATGTTGATGGGTAGGGTAGGAGAAATTGAATTGTTCACAGAAACATACTGGAGTCTGTCAGTAAGGTAAGATTTGAGGTATTGCAGGGAGAGTCCTCTGACTCCATAATGATGTAATTTAAGAAGAAGGTTTTGGTGGTTGACAGTGTCAAAAGCCTTACGCAGGTCCACAAATAACCCAACAGGGAACTCATTTTATCAAGAGCTGCATGAATTAAGTTAATCATACTAATAAGTGCATCGTTAGTGCTTTTTTTAGGTCTGAAGCCATATTGGCAAGAGCTAAGTATATTGTGCTTGGCTAGATAAGAGTAGAGCTGCTTGTAGATTAGTTTTTCAAAAATTTTTGATAGTTAGGCAGGATTGAAATAGGTGTTGTTAACATCTGTGGGATCACCACATTTGTGGACAGGGGTTACTCTCGCTTTTTTTAGAATATCTGGAAAGTTTGGAGTTCAAGTGACTTGTTGAAGAGCAATGCAATTGCAGGGGCTAAGGATCTGGAGGCTTTTTTGTAAATTAATGTCGGAATCTCCTCAAGGGCACTAGACTTGGTTTTGGGGAAAGGATTATCTCATTGACTTCAGTGGAATTAGTAGGCTTTAGGTACAGAGACTGTGGATAGTTACCTGTAAGGTAGTCCTTAACCTCAGTACTGGAAGATGGAATATCATTTGCAAGGGATGACCCAATGGAAGAGAAGAACCTATTGAACTCAATAGCAGAATCAGAGGCTGAAAGCTGACCATCGTTATTAGACAGGAGTGTTGGTTGTTGTTTAAAGTCTTCTTTGATCCCAAGATTTGTGAAATTGTGCTCCAAGTTTTTTTAATTGCTCTTTATTTGGGTAAATTTATCTTCGTAGTATTTAGCTTTGGCTCGTCTAATTATCTTAGATAGCAGTAAAGAGTAATTTTTTGAGAATTCTTTGGAGACGGTTCCTAGCCTATACTTCTTCTCAAGGTCATGTTTTTTATTAATGGATTTAAGTATTCCCTTTTGTAAGCCAGGGATTGTTAAGCCTTTTGGTAGTGACTTGTTTTGTAAGCATAGGACAGTGGGTTATAAAGGCTTAGAGTTTTTTGAAGAAAAGATTGTACTGCTAGGTTGATGTCCCCTATGTTACCTAACTCTGACTCCCAGTTGACATTATCAGCAGCAGTTATAAAATTGTCTATAGCAGATTCATTGTGCAGCCTAAAACTTATCTCCCTTGACTCTAGAGGTGGTTTGTTAATGTTAGTTAAGAGAAATGTGGGGTAATGGTCTGTAGTGCTATCGGTGATTATACCTGAAGTAAGCGGAGAGGTTATGTTGGTCCAGATGTGATCTAGAGTCGTGGCAGTACTATCAGTGATTCTAGTAGGTCTAGTGATTAAGGGTATGAGGAAGCAGGAATTCATACAGTTGAGGAAGCTAACAGTAGTAGGGTGCTCAGGCTCGCAGAGGTCAATATTAAAGTCCCCTGCGATAATTAGATGGTTTTTGTTCAGTCTGTTCTCGAGTATTAGATTACTAAGGTTTGAATTGAATTCAGACACATCAGTGTTAGGAATTCTAGAGACTGCACCTACAGACAGGATAGACTCGGTACCCTTGACTCTGAAACTGGCGAAGATATACTCCCCACAGCAGTCTCTAGTTCTAATTACTTTTAAGCATGTTAGTTCATGATGGTAGTAAAGAGCAGTACCACCACCTCTCTGAATTTGACGACAGTTGTGAATTGCCAAGTAGTTAGGCATGTTAAAGAGTTGAGTAGTATCCTCTTTCAACCACGTTTCAGTAAGTATAATAAAAGTGAATTTGTTGTCAATAGTTTCAATCAAGGCACTAACATCATCGAAGTGTTTACCTAGGGATCTAACATTCAAGTTGATTACAGAGATATTGTGATTATGTGTTAATACATTGTTTACATCATGTGCTGTAAAATATCTGCAATTTTGGTCATTAAAGTGATGATTGTCATAGATAGTGGATAAGAGGTTTAGTTCTGGGTCTATACATGTCTGCATAAAAAGGCTGGTTGCTGGAAACAAGGCAAGAGTGCCAAAATACAAAATAGAAAATAGAAAGTAGAATAAAAATTCTAAAGTAATATAAACTTAATGGTAATTTAAGTAATATAAACTCAATGGTAAATTAAGTAAAGAAAAAAAACTTAATGAGAACTAGGAATGTAAATAATGAACTAGAATAATAATAACAATAGATGCCCAAAAAAGTAAAAAAGCAATTATGAAAACTATAAAATGAAAAGCTTGCTTACTATACTATTATAAGTACACTATAGTTTAATACTAAAGTTACACTAAGACAAATGAGGTAGCTTAAATAGAGATACACTCAGGAACACTGGATAATGAAGTTAATACTAGAGGACACAGGCAAAGCCAGTGTACTACTGAACATGGGAGTAAAA